>JAKTPS010000299.1:0-10039 GCA_030556275.1 Lipomyces sp. NRRL Y-27488 | reverse complement strand
TCGTTATTTCCAGTGATACTTCACGTTACTTAATACCGTGTTGGTGGGCATTTCACATGTGTGCAACAGATTGTATACCTTATGCGATTTGTATATCATAGTTATATTGATACCAGAATCACAAGGGCGAAGGTTGTTTTGTATAATAAATATTTCATTTGCTCCAAACAAATCTCCTACCCAAAATTACCGACCTAAGTTAAAAGAAACGACATGAATCGCTCAAAACGAACACCACAACGCGGAACGTAACAGCATCTTTGAAAAAAAGGTTCGGTGTGCGAATTAGATATATCAGATGCTCACTAAGTCAGCTGTCCATGGGCAAACTCCGAGTTCGAGGTCTCCGAGCGTTGCGATGAAGGCGGCCATGTCACTGCCTGGAGTGACGAGTCACAATCGTCAGACAGGAGTCCAGCACGGGTATTCCGTAGCTCAGTTCTGACAAAATATTGCAGTCGCGGCAAAATGATATCGATATATCGCCAAAATGGGCACCACAACTTCTTTCCACGTAGAGATCGAGGTCCTAGCACCAAAAGTATATCAGTCGCGGCTGGCAAGATCAAAAAACGTAAGCGACGCAGGCTCTCAAAGTCTCGAGGCACCAATCACATCGTTAAAATCACTTCACATATGCGCGGGGTTCAAGTAAGTACTAGTTGCCTGATTCAAATGACATTCGCTTTTCCAAGCGACACGGCTGCTGCCGCCGGAAGGTATGACAGGATTCATAAGTGACAGAACGGAAGCACTGCTGTCTATGTCCAACGTCCTGCATAATATATGGCAAGCCGTTGCCCCCTCACAAGGGATGAGGACGACTTTGCCTTGCCAGCACACATCTCCCCAATCCAATCGGCATGCTCTTCAAAGGTTGACGCAACAACGGGCACGATTGCAGGCATCGCAAAATCCCTATAAAATGTTGGTAGAGCGTTAGCCTCATTGTTCTGTCCCGTGTCGGGTATGATAGCGCGGGACGTTTCTTCATGGTAGTGGTGCCGCGAGTCATTGTACATTCTGCACAAGGCTGGACCGCACCACTCGGTGGACTGGCATTGTCGCCAGCGGCAGCATGGTGAGTAGGAACAAGGGCGCGCAGTAAAATAACAAGCTCAATTGCGGCCATACCAAGCGGACAATGCTGTTACCCGTCTGATCAACACTAGCCAAGCCTCTTTGGGCTCAAATAGTACGGCGGTAGGAGACTACGCCGGAATTCTGAGTGCCGCAATTTTTTTTTGGTGCATGCGTGATTCATTTTCTTGCGATTAGGATGCCGAACGTTGTGACGAGGAAGTTCGGCGGCATCCAGCAAGGATGAAGCCGGGGCGGGTTCCAACCCGATGGTGCTGGGAAGTTGGGACTTGCCCATTTCGGAGAGGCGATATCCCGTCAGATCACACTGTGTCCGCTGTGAAGGAATATAATAGCACTGGCTCTAAATGCAAACTGACCAGAGTATAGAAGGTTGCTTTTTGGTTTATAATCTCCTTTGTGAGTAGTAAGCAAAGAAGAGGTTTTTTACCCACGGGCGTGGTAAGATCTGCAACTTCGAAAGCACATTACTTTTGACACTCACGTAGACAGATATCTTAACTACCAGGAATAACAAACAGTTTCGGCTGACAATTAGACGGTGAGGAATACTTTTATGTAGAGCTGTATGCATTTCATATGATGCCTGAATGCTCGGTGTTCATCCACGTGACAGCAAGGTTTGTCCTTGACGCGAGATTTACGCGCTAAGAAATTGAGTTTGATACGCGATGCCATAAGCAAAACGCGTCCCCCCAAGTCAAACAACTGGTTACGCGCCCTATTCTCATTATCCATCAGCAGAGCTGCTCTTGCAAGATCTATTCAATGCAAAGCAGTTTTAATTTTTTGGATCAGTAGAACAAGCTTTGGCAATGGAGCAGAGCCCTGTTCGCGACCGAAATGAAATAGGCAGTAATGTCGGAGGTGATCAGCTAGAGGTTTTGACATTCGATCGCAGGAAAAAGAACATCGTCACCACCTACATCGATCGAACTGCTATCTTGGACTCGTCTCTTGTTGGTGGTTTTCAAGTGGTAATACCCGGTCGGTGTTGCCAACCTATGAACTTTTTCAACTGCACCAGGATTACTGACAATTTGTGCCAACAGAGCCAAGAAAGGAAAGGCATACATCACGCGTTTCAACGAAGAGAAAGACTATCTATGGTAAGGCTCAGATTGATTGTTATTTTTGTGCGTTTACTGCTAATCCGGTTTGTAATTAGATTTGGATTCCAGCGATTCTGATTCGCTAGACGCTTCTTCGGAACTCGAGGAACGGAGTAGCCATACGCAACGGTCGTCTGTGTCAGGCTCCGATTACGACCTCAAAGTTATTGAGAATCCTTTCGCGACGACGAGTGGTGCAAATCCAGAAACGGAATTCGAGGAAAATGAGGTTCCTGGAGGAAGGTCACGACGAAGTGCCGCCAATGCTGCGCGAAAGAGGATTCGAGGTTCGTATGTCATCGCCCTCAGCGACGATGACGAAGATCAATACAAGAGTAGCCGCGGACGACAGAAAGCCACCAAGCCGAAAAGGCGGAGCTATAGAGACGATGACGACAACTACTCATCAGACGAGCTGGCTGGCCAAGAAGACTCGGACGCTGGGTTTAGCGACCTAGAAGATGAAGAGGACGACGACGATGGAAATTTTGGATCCGAGCCCGAAAACTCAGAGGCGGAAACTCGCAAGAGTAAAATCAAATATCGTGCTCTTAAAGGCAATTCCAGCAAGCGCGCTAGTGCTGGCCCGCGACGCAAGTCCTCCACCACTGCTAGCTCGTCGTCCGTGCCCAGATATGTGAACGAATTTGAGAGCCGAAAGGGTCTTACTGTTGAAGATTCGGAGGAGCCGCCAATCAGCGACATTTACGACATGTTCAAGGATCTCGTCTCTCGTATTCCCGAGATTGATACGCTTACGAATCGACTAAACGGTCGCAAATTGCGAGTCGCGACCATGTGTTCTGGCACAGAATCTCCACTCTTGGCTCTGCGCATGATATCTCGATCCATGAAAGAGAATTTCAAGCTCGACATTGATTTCGATCACGTTTTTTCCTGTGAAATCGAGCCGTTTAAGCAGGCTTACATTGAACGAAATTTCAAACCGCCTATATTGTTCCGCGATGTTTGCGAACTTGGTGAAGAATTTGCGTATGATACCAATTTTGCTTATTAGTTCGTTGTTTTGAAATTAACAGCCAGCAGGACGACCGCATATGGCGGCAAGGTCGCGGTACCGGGAGATGTCGATATTCTTGTTGCTGGAACATCATGCGTGGACTATTCAAATCTCAACAACAACCAGAAGAAAATCACGGACAACGGCGAGTCTGGACGAACATTTCGCGGCATGCGCTCCTGGGTTGTGAAAAACAGCCCGCCGATCGTTATCTTAGAGAACGTTTGCAGCGCTCCTTGGAAGGAGATCCAGAAAGACTTTGAAAGTATCGGATATGCCACCAGATTCGTCAAGGTAGATTCGAAGAACTACTACATTCCCCACACACGAACGCGTGTGTATTTATGCGCAATGCGAACTGGGAAGGCAGATATCGTTGAGCAGTGGGTTGAAAAAGTCAAGGGGCTTCAAAGGCCCGCGTCATGCTCGTTGGACGCTTTCATGCTTCCTGCCGATGATCCACGAATTCATTTCGCGAGATCTTCCATGAAACAGTCCGAAGAGGCCAACCGCAAGGGTAGAATTGACTGGGGCCGTTGCGAGGAACGCCATCACAGAGCACGGTTTGACGAGAAACTTGGCCAGAAACGGCCATTGACGGCATGGGAGGAAGGGAGCAAAGCCAAGATGGCCGATTTCGGTTGGGGAGATTGGGCGCGGGGTCAAGTCGACCGGGTGCTCGATCTCATGGACATCTCAACCTTGCGAGCGGCCAAAGTCGGTCTGGATCCGTGCTACAAAACGTGAGATGCTTGTCATTTAATTTTGTCTTTATTTATACTAATCCAGGACAATTTCTTCAGAGAACTTTGGAATTTATCCCAAAATGTCGATAGATCTCTTGGATCTCGCCGGGCGGGAATCTCTACCTGTATCACCCCCTCAATTATTCCGTACATTACCAATAGGGGAGGACCAATGATTGGGCTCGAATCTTTGTCGATGCAGGGCTTGCCGATTGAAGAGCTTTATCTGACTCGCGAGACCGAGGACAATCTGTTCGACTTGTCTGGTAATGCGATGACTACAACGGTCGTGGGTGCATGCATGCTTGCTGCTCTGTCGTTGGGTGCATCTCTTCTAAGGACAGCCGAAGAAGTAGCTCACCCGAATGAAGATTTGATGGATATCGACGACCCTATTGGACAAGCAGTCTTTATTGGTGAGGGTGGCCTTGACCAAGCTGAAATAGATTTATCCAACTACAAGGACATGCCACTGTCGAGCTTACTCGAACTGGCGAGCAAGTCAAGACGTCTGTGCGCCTGCGAGGGTCGATCCCTTATTTCGTCAGAGCCCATTCAAGTCTGCACTGAATGCGAGTTCACCAGTTGCGCTACTTGCGGTGGCCGCCCCGAACATCACTACATCGCTTTGGACACGTCAGACAGGATGTTGCCCCGTGATTTTGAAAGAATTCTGAAGGAAGCTATTCCCATGCGACTTGCTGTCAAAGGGATTGATGAGTCTAGTATTCACATGCGTGAGCACGATGAGGTCGACGAAAATCTATTCAATGCATACAAAGATGCGACAATGAGGGCCATCCAGTCAGATATCCGCTTCCGGGAGGTAAGAAGGCAGGATATATGGACCGTGAAGTTTGCCTCAGCGTCGGCATATCTCGAACTTCGACTATGCAAGCGGCCAGAATGGTTGCTTTTTGCGAAAGCGCCGAAGACAGAATCCGCCAGTAGCCCTATTCGACGAATGCTGGAGAGCCCTGTGGCGCGAATGTCTCTTCAGGGAGCGGAATCTATTTTTGACGGTATCTGGGAGCTTTGCATACCCATCAATCGGAAGTTCAGAGTCTACGTTGAAGGAACGGGAGACAAGATGCCCTCGTGGCAAGCTCGCCTTGGTATTCAGGGAGATTTTACCACCGATACAGCCTGGAGCAAGTTGACAATAGAATCGGTTATGGACAAAGTCTTTGAGGACTTTGCAGGCTCGTATTTGGCACTTCCGAATTGTGGAACAGCCACAGGATCGCTTTATAAACGCGAGGAAGACGACCTCTTTTTGTTCTTTGACCCGACCCGCGCAGGCGATCCGGCACTTGATCGGCTGGTCTTTTCTCGCGACATCCGGCGTCTTGAATTCGGTGAAACCCGTCTTACTGTGGCCAGTTTGGATCCTGAATGGCGGCCGAAGGGAGTTCAGAAACTATCAGATCTTGATGCTTTGATTCGGATGTGGCCAAATAAAGTTGCAGGGTCGTCATTAGGGCCATACACGGCGTCCGTGCCCCCGACGTTCAGAGTGCCTTCTGACATTTTGTCTTTGAAATCTGATGCGTCCGACTGCCACAACATCGACACCATTCTTGTCTGCTCCGTGCCGCGCAATGAGGAGAGTGTGAAAGTCAGTGAAGCTGACGAGGAACTCTGGGAGAAGGCAGCGACGGGTGACTGGTTAACTGTCGACAACGTTCACTCTCGCGGCGTGTTCAGGGACTTGTCATGGTTGACGGAACGGGTTCGCAGACTGCCGTTGCTGCAGCACCACATTCCCGTTGCATTAGATAATGCACACAGTCATGACTCGTGTGACATCTGCGCCCCTCCGCTTCCGAACTTACATTTATCTCACGACGGCAGACGCGTTGTCATTCAAGAAGACGTCGAACAAGCGGGCAAGTACGAGTCGGCCCTGAAACGGCGCCCTGAACCATTTGTGACCAGAATCAAGATCGACAATGAATCCGCCACCATCCAGATCGGATTGAACGTGACAGCTTTGATTCACCGCGCAATAGGGAGACTTCCTTTCTCGAAGTTAACTTCGTCCGAAATCTCGGCTTCTTGGTGCTTGGTCACTGACTTTGAGCCGATTCTTACATTTCCCAAGCCGAAGTTCACTTTAATGTCGAACCGGAATGATGCCCAACATTCTCAACCACCTCATTGGAATGAGGAGTTCCCGCTTCGTCCGGAACAACTACGTTCTCTCGGCTGGATGGTGGGAATGGAAGAGCCCACTGTCGGGCCATTTATTGAAGAAGAGATTGTTGAGTCAATCTTACAGCCTATGGCATGGCGCGCAGAAGGTCGAGCACAGCGAGAAGTAACTGTCTATGGCGGCGTTCTTGCCGATGAGGTGGGTTACGGAAAAACTGCAATCACGCTTGGCTTGATTAGTTGTACGCAAGACGACGCGGAGCCTTCTGTCGCGGAGAAGGAGACGACCAGTGACGGCATTTCCGTCAAAGCAACTTTGATCCTTGTGCCAGTGCAACTTGTGAAGCAATGGGCATCCGAAATTAAAAAGTTCACGGACAATTCGTTTAAGGTAATCACGTTAGTTGATCTTAATTCCCTTAATGCTGTTTCAATTCAAGATATAATGGAAGCAGACATCATTGTTGCTCAGTGGTCTTTGTTTGTTTCAGCAAAGTATCTTGAGAACTTGGCGTGCCTCGCCGGAGTGGAGGATATCAGCGAAAAAGGAGGCCGTCAATTTGCTTTCAGGTATTCAGATGCTCTTAGCAAAGTTAAGAAGCTAGCGGGAATTTTAGAAAACGAAGGCGCAGCGGAGCTTCGAAGTCAGATGAAGCAGAAATTCCAAGACGCCATCGACTCCGACATCGTGTTTGTACCGTCAAGGCGGCTGAAAGGGTCGCGGGATTTTGATTCGCTGGACGGGAATAACAATGCCAAGGATCATTCCGCAACGAACGGGGCCAAACGCTCAACTAAGGTCCGAAACGAACGGCTGAAGCAAGATGTGTGGGAATTGAAGAGCAAAGCGACGGAGAAGGACTGGAAACAGATGAAATGCCCTCCGATTGAAGCTTTCAAGTTTAACCGAGTAGTTATCGACGAGTACTCGTATATCGATGGGCCCATTTTGGAAATGATCAGACAGCTGTCTTCGAAGAAGAAATGGATTCTGTCTGGCACACCTCCACTGGGAGACTTTATGTCTGTCAACACTATTGCGTCATTTATGGGCATTCACGTCGGCGTGGACGACGATGGCAACAGGGACCCTGAGACGATTAAGCAACTCAAGAAAGTGCAGCGCAAGAAAGAACAGACGTGTGAGTACATATGATTTCGTTCTGTTCTACTGGAGCTGCGATCCTGACTGACACTTGATAAAGCGGCCGAAAAATTCCATTCGTTCAGAGAACTACGTTCGTTTGATTGGCATGCGCACCGTAACACCGTCGCACAAGCTTTCCTAGACAAATACGTCCGACAGGTAAGCTGTGATTCATTTGCTGTGAGAACCAATGCTCCCTCTTCCTTTCTGCTAACATGTCGATTATAAAGAATATTGCCGAGATCGACGAAATCTCGTGGTCCGAAACTCAGAAGTTAGTGTCGCTTTCGACAGCAGAGCGCGCGATTTATCTTGAACTCCAGCACCATTTGCAGTCTCTGGATATGCAAATCCATCGGAGTCGCAAAGGCAGCTCTGATCGTGAATTGCGTCTCAGCAAGGCCTTGGGCGAGTCCCGTTCTGCCGAGGAGGCGTTGCTGAAATGCTGTTCTCACTTCAATTTGGATATGGACAGGGCCACTGCAATTGGCGCAGAGAAGGAGTGTACCATCATTGAACAGGATCGCCTGAAGTCATTGGACGAGTGTAAGCGAGAGCTGTTGTCTTGCTTGGTAAAGTCGGAGAAGATGCAGTCGGTGCTGTCCAAGAAGCACGGGTTCACTAATACGCCATATTGGGAATGGAAGACCAGGCTGAGCCAGAATTCCGTTGGTGATAAAACGGTCTCACAAGAACTTCAACTACTGATTTCTCGGGCGAAGGATAGGGCCGACGAGTATTTCAAGAGCAAGAATCATGACAATGACGACGGCATTGCGGGCAAGGACACGGCATTGAATCTTTCTGCGATAGAACTTGAGTATGAGATTTCCGAGTTGCGACATGCGATCTCACGCCTTGAGAGGGAATACCTTTGGCGAACTCGCTCTCTTCGTTACTTTCAGGCTGTGCTGCGGTCATCGCAGAATTTCGCCAAAGGACCCGACGACTTGAAAATCCAGTGCATCGACTGCAAGATTGACATTGATGCGGTCGACTCGATCGCATTTTTGTCATCTTGCGGTCACGTTGGTTGCGTGTCATGTGTTACGACCAACGCGTTCAAGGAGCGATGCTTCACACCCGGCTGTACTGCTCTTGCCCGAAGCAGCAATGTTGTTCTTGCTTCTTCCCTCGTTTCATCAAATGATCGCGGCGCGGGAACGGCTCCGTTTGGGACGAAAATAGGGGAAATCGTCGAACTGATCCAGTCTGGTATTCCCGAAGGAGACAAAGTATTGCTCTTTGTGCAGTTTCCCGACTTGATGCAGCGCGCCGTGGAAGCGTTGACACATTACGATGTCGAATTTCTTACTATCAGTGGCGGTCCGCAGCAGAAAAACACTGCGCTGGCGAAGTTTCAGAGCCCAGACAGTAGTGCTAAGGTCCTGCTTCTGAATGTTGCAAATGAGACAGCAAGTGGAGCGTACGTTTGAAATTATTTGATTGCTTTGTGGCTCAGTTTAGTTGCTAACGTGCAATTCTAGAAATTTGACCGTGGCCAACCATGTTATTTTCCTGTCGCCGTTATTATCCGAGAACAAGCAAGAATACACATCTCGCGAGACGCAAGCTCTCGGCCGCGCGCGGCGTTATGGACAATTAAAACATGTCAACGTCTGGCGCTATTTCACGCGCGATAGCATCGACGTGGAGATTTTCAAAAATATGACGGGTCGTGAAGTTCAGCTGGAGGCTGACATGGAGGAGGACAACGATAACTGACGTACGAAATTGAATTGGGTGGGTGGATGCGAAATTCGGGGTAAAGTGCTGAGGAAGGTGCATTTTAGTTAGATTGGAAGCGTTTGTTTTAGTTTTTAAATAATGTACGTTTTATTGCTATAAACGGACGATAACCAAGTGTATAGGCTACTTGTCGGTATGATGATGATTTTCTCTGCAAGCAACGATGCCATATTTGACACTTGCGAGCTATAGGTAGTGACACCCCTACCGCATTCTTCCGTCGACGAAAACCACGGCATCCACTCGAGCACAATTCGTAGACGATAGCGCAATCCCAAATGTGGGATAGAAGGCCCGCTTTGCAGTATCGAATAAAAGGTTCCATCAATAATCGCAACTGCTGCACGGCATCTAATATCTCTCTCGGTCTGGTTATTCTGAACCTCGTGCTTTGTCAAACGTGCAGGCCTTGTTTTTTCGTTCAACGCGTCTAGGAAGGAGGGGGAATGAGGAGAGGCTAGCTGTGTGAAGATAGTAATATTCCTTCTTCGTCTCGCACAGAGTAATCGGAAGAGTGACGCCTTTTCACCATCAAGACAACTTTGAATTGAAGAAAGAAATGACTGTCTCACGAGTCTGTTGCATGGTGTCCTGCGTCGATAAAATGTTCACCTATTTGCTCTGAGAGTAAGTAACAATCAAATAATTTGAAATGAAGTAAGCAGATAAAACGTAATTCAAATATGAAGTGATATATGTCAAACGATCTTATTTTTTTGTTTTGGAATTATGCGCCTCATCGGACCGAAGTCCAAATCTACCCGGTCAGGGGACTGCGGCCGGAGAGAAAACGAGCTTTATCTCCAACTCCCTGCCCGTCGCTCAAAAGCCGCGGCGAGAGAGAAACGAACAGGGAAGTGTGGGAATACACAGTACGCTGTGACTACCCACTAAAAACTCCCCTTGAGCCTCCAACCCCCGTAAAGGGGAGAGAGACATAGCCATAGTAGACGTTGCGTCCTATGACTCCCATACACACTCGACACCCTCCTTTGACGGACAACGAATC
>JAKTPS010000298.1:0-10105 GCA_030556275.1 Lipomyces sp. NRRL Y-27488 | reverse complement strand
CCTCAAGGAAATGTAACCAAAGCCTGCGGCATTTGAACAACACTACGCCGGGTGACGTAAACAGTAGAGGGCAAGACAAGCCTGTTGTCTGCTGGACTGCTGGTCGGCTGGTTCGCCCTAAGGTCAGCACACCGGTTCCGTCGCATCTATGACTTCAACGCGTACCGTCCAACGCTCTTGAGGCGACGGCACCCTCCACTGTCTTGCTCGAGCCACGGTAGGTGCAAATAGCGGCCAGAACCGCTAGTATTTTGTTAACAACGTCTTCAGCGCGATAAAGCCTCGCCCGCAGTCCCAACTGTCTCCGTGCTTGGAGGCGGTCATCCTTTGAAAACAGTGATAATCATGACCATCATAATCTTCATGGACGCTAAGAAGTGGCATGTTCCGACTACGTAATAAAACACCAGGTATAAACTAATACAGAATTACAAACACCGTACATCAACGAAAGTGGGCAGACCTAGAAGTATCAAGGATTTATTTATGTTTAGGAGTTATCAATACTGGGTAAATTCTGCCGGTCCGCGTTCCCGGCCGCTCGCGTCTGCGCCCTCGCCTGCAAAAAGACCCTGGGCATAGTCGAGAGGTAGCGGAAGCTGAGATGGGACAGCCGCCAGGGCCATCGACGGCGATATGGGGCGGCCGGAACAGCTCGCGGTTCGTGAGTTCCCGGCACAGTGCGCGGATCAATGTAAGGACGCGCATATAAATATCCAGTTCGAGATCGTGGATGTGCCCTCTCGTGCTGGAATACCCTCCGCATGTAGATAGTACTAAAATTATAGGTGTTTATGATAAGGAGACTCGATCAGGTTTCTGGAAGAGAATGGGAGAATGCCTCGCTTTCTATCAACATATTTAGTCGGAACAGTGAGGATCAGAAGGGATAGAAAGGCTCTCTGCCGGACCGAGTCGTTGCACCTGAACAAGGCAGATGTCATCCTACAGCTCGCATTTTGGGCGTGAAACAACTGGTGTATAGTATCATGTATCGAGGCAAGCCGGCGGCAACAAGCCGTCTCGCTTTGCCAGTGCAGATATGTGCATTGCATGTTTCAGCAGCACGAGCGAACGTTACATCTTCGGTTCACGCACCCAGAATGACCACATCAACGCCGGTCAAGGTCAAGTCCTCCGGCATTTCGTCGCAAGTAAGACAGCTGTTTAGACCATGCTCTGCTCGAGCTCTCGTTGAAATGATCTCCAAGCCGTAGTGAATGTTCAACTGACGCTGTGCCGAATGTTGAGGTGTTAAAACACGCAGAGGCAGGAAACCCAGGAGGAGCACGCCACGTAGGCTACCACAAGGCAAGACTGATAATATGCTGCAAAGAACCTTTTTAGAAACAAATACCAGACGGCACAGTAACATACCATACACGAGAGTGAATCAATGCGCACCCCTACAACCATCATCAGCTAACTGACTGGAGATTGCGGACGGTGCATATCACCGCGGCCTCATCTGCTCATCTTTTGGTCCTGTGGGCGACGAGCAAAATCAGAGAGAACCACCAAGTAACCGAATATCAGTTAGGTTGCCGAACGGTCAGAGCAACAAACATCATCCAAGTCAGACTTCCTTCTTTTCCTGTGCTCTGTCTCAGACCTTTTCTTGAGTCTGAGGTTGGCTTCAAAAACCGGCTTCAAAGATAGAGAGACCCGCGGCAATAAGAGTCGAAGCTGGCCAGGGTCGAGCATAGCCGGCCGGCAAAGCGGGAAAACGCATCGGGATTGTCTTGGAGATCCTTGGAATTTCTTGGACTTTTATCTCCGACTGCTTCTGCTCCAAATCTGCACCCACTCTTGACGGGCCACACCGCAGTCAAAACGGAAGACAACAGACAGAATGACGTCAAGCGCTTGAATTCAGAATTGCTTGCGTCCAAGCTCGAAGCGAGGAGAAGAAGGGAGGCATGCGTCCGTGTGTGCGGGCATGGGTGTTGTCAGAGCAAACAGACTCGTCTTGCCCCAATGCTAGACGCGATACTCACCAGCTCAACGAGGCAGGTCGAGCGTGGACACGAGGTTGGCTACAAATGCACAGAATTCCACATCTGAACGTTGTATGATATCATGAAAGAGCTGGACCTGGAGCCGGCGCCAAGCTGTTTGCTGATCGGGATGGGGCACTTACGGCGAACCGTTCCGCTGATACACGATCTCTGATCTGCATTCCCGAACATTTACGCAGTCGCGCTCAATCTGAGAGCAGGGACTAATTGAAGACGATATGTTTGCTGTCGCTGGAGGTCATGGCGACGACGGCAATTTGGTGGTTGAATGGAGAGGTGAAGCCGCACGCGCGCCCCGCGTCTCTTGGCCTCGTCGCCTCAGCATGCGCCCCCCACCGGGCAACTCTCGGCGGCGTCGACTCCATTGTGTTCACCGAGACGAGTCGAGTCTGGGGAAGTCGGCAGTGGTCTTCGCCGGCTTTGTGCTTCGGCCCCACTGTGGGTGCGGGACGCTCCGCCGTGTGGAACAATGCTCATCGCGAATCCGGGGCTGTCCACGAACCTGGCCTGGCCTGACACACGCCACTCGGTACCCCGCATGATCCTCCCCGTCGAAGACATTTTGATTTCTGTTGCTCTAGTTTCGAGGTTGCAGATTTAAATTGGCACTTCCGCCACCTGGCTGCCTCTGGTCTTGTCATCCAAGCACACAGTATCTCCACAGCCTCACGATATCTTCAACGCAAAGCTCACAAGACACGCCGACAATGGACAAAGTCGACAATAGTCAGGAGAAGCTGTCTGACGAGGTCAGAAATACCGCTGAGAAGCCGTCTTTTCAAAATGTCGAAATTACCCACACGCTCGGAAAGGACGCGGGTGAGTACGAGGGTATGGAGCTGCCGCCTCATGGCAGCCCCGAACGGCTTGCTATCGAGAAGAGTTTGAAGCGCAAGATCGACTTCACACTGCTCCCGCTAGTCGTGGCAATGTATATTTTGAAGTATGTGTCCTAATTCGAATCTGCTCAAGTTGTGCTTTCATATGTCCTAACACCCTTTCACTAGCTATCTCGATCGGAACAATATTGCGGCGGCCAAGTTGTCCACATTTATTGACGACCTTAACCTGACTTCGACTCAGTACTCTACTGTCGTGTCGATCCTGTTTGTGTCGTACATCATCATGCAAGTTCCGTCAAACCTGATTCTTGCCAAATTGCCTCGTCCAAATATCTACCTTCCGTGCATTATGATCATGTGGGGTGTGTGCACGACACTTGTATCTGTGGTCAATTCCTTTGGTCCCCTGGTCGTGTTGAGACTTCTCATCGGTGCCTTCGAGGCCGGTTTCTATCCTGGAGTTATCTACTATTTGTCTTGCTGGTATACTCGTCTGGAGCTCGCAAAACGCTCCTCGATTTTCATTCTCGGCAGCTATCTTTCTGGTGCGTTTTCTGGATTTATTTCCTACGGAGTTGTCAAGAATCTTGAAGGCACAGGCGGAAGAGCCGCATGGCGCTGGCTGTTTATCATTGAAGGCGTGGCTACCATCGGAGTCGGTATTATTTCGATCCCTCTGTTGCCCAGCTTGCCCCAGAACACGCGCTGGCTCTTGACGAAGGAGGAGCGGTTCCTTGGCGTGGTGCGCCTGCTGGAAGATGTCAAGCTCACGTCTGACCGGTCCGAAGATGCGGATGAGGATGACCAAACGCAGACCATGTCCCAGAAGACGAAAGTCAAACAGGGACTTCTCCTCGCGCTGCGGGACCCCAAGGTGCTCAGTTTTTTCCAGATTATGTTTTGTATCGCTGGAACTGCATCCATAAACACCGTTTTCCCCACCATCGTGGCATCTCTCGGCTACGACCGTCCAAAGACATTGCTCTTGACTGCGCCGCCATGGCTTTTGTGTGCACTTACCTGCTTCCTCAATTCGTACCATTCCGACAAAACCGTCGAGAGATTCTGGCACATGGTGTGGGGACCTGCCGTGTCGGTCATCGGCTTTGCAATCGGCCTCGCCACCACGAAAGTCGCACCGCGCTACGTCGCCATCATGATCCTTCTGCAGATCTACAACTCGTGGGGTGTCGGCTACGCCTGGATCACAAACACGATCAACCAGCCGCCGATCAAGCGCGCGGCGGCCATTTCCATCATCAACGTCGGCTTCAATCTCCCGAACGTCTTCATGGCCTACTTGTTTTCATCCGGCGCGTCGCCCCACTTCTACGCCGGCTTCTCGCTCTGCCTGGCGTTTGCGTTCTTGTCCATCCTCGGCACGATTGCCTTGCGCTATCAGCTCGTTCGGGCGAACCGCAAGCTTGACCAGGGATATAAGGTTGATGGAATGGACGGTTCCACTGGATTCAGATTTTACTACTGAATTACATAGTTCTTGATTAAATGACAAGTTGATAGTTCCTAAATAAAAAATCAGTTTACTTGAAATTATTACCTTTAGATGCCTTTGATGTGATATTTGCAATTTTTGCACTATTGCTTCGGACTATTAATCTCCTCACACAACGAAACTAGCATCTCTTCACTGTCTCGAATAACCACTAAAAGTAGCTATTGCTCAGCAGAGTAGCGTGCAATATTTAGCTTTGCAACAGTCAATCGTAAATCAGTCCCCGCACTCTTACGTTCCTCAGTCATCTTACAATACATTAGGATCCCAGTTCACTACTCGTATGACATATGCCTATTGAAACCATTGCATGGCCGCCAATTGCTAGAAACTTGGCGCTGTCGATACTCTACGAGGCTTTGTTCTAATAACAGGAATTATTTATTTCGACAAAGTCGTTATATAAAGACTGACTAGCACGGAATTTCTAAAGGAGTACATGCTTCCATTCAGACCACAGGTTTCTTCTCGCTCTCGTCTCGAATCTTCCAGGTCATGGCAAAAGTCTTGCATGCGTCTTCATAGCTCGTGAGAATCTCGTGGGATGCAGGCGGCTCGTCTAGTGTGACGACCTTGTGTATCGGCATCTCCTTCTTGGAACGTTCAGCGGCAACGTTGATAAACGTCTCCATCTCATTGAAAAACGGATCATCTTCTGGGTACGTGTAAGCCTTCTCCTCCGTATCGCTCTCTGGCGACCGCACAAACAGCGTCGGCGTTGTGTAGAGCTCGCGCAGACGAAGCTGGTAGCCGTCAGCATATATGGCAATTTCATTTGAAAACCGGATGCCGTGGAGCGCGACGACGTGGATGAGGGTACCGACGGCTCCGGATTCGTATTTCCAAATCGCTGACGTGGCGCGCGGAATGCGATCGTCCGGACTGATCTTGGACTCGTCGATCGCCTGGTGGGCAAGCTTTCCGGCAGGCTCGTCATGCTCCAGAGCGGTGGCTTTGATCGAATCAAGCACGACTTCGCCGCCGAGGTATCGGGCCAGATCGCAAAAATGGGTGGCCTGTTCAATAATCGGGCCGCCTTGCTGAGACTTTGTCCACCAGTCAACCTTGCGGACCTTCTGATACGCATTCGCGTAGCGCGCAACGACACAGCTGACGGTGAGATTGTTTTCCTTGATGATCGACATAGCTTTCTGCACAACTTTGAGGTAGCGCATCATGTAGCCCACTCCGATGACCATTCCTGCGGCCGTCAGCCGATGCCCAATCTCAAGAGGTATCTCGGGACGGGTGGTGGCAACTGGCTTCTCCATAAATATCGTTGGTTTGTTGGAGAAATGCTTGAGAATCTGCAGCTCAAGATCGCGGCCCGGTAGGTCCGTTCCACGGAAGAGTGGCGGCACACCGAGGATAAACAAGTCAATTTCTATGGAGGTCAGGTACTCCAGGCCGTCATCTAGATTCAGGAAATGCTTTGTAGAAGCGTAGGCGGCGGCCGCGGCCGAACATGCTTTCTGGTCAAGGACCTGCGCGACGCGCACGGGATTCGGGTCGATGATGGCAACAACATTGAGCTGCGGTCCAAGTAGTCTTTCAACGCGAAGCGAATGGTTCCAAAGAACGTTGTCGTTGCCAAAGGTGATGTTGCCGGCGCCGATGTAGAGAATGTTGATGGTGGCCATGGTAACTATTTCTTTTTGATCCAAGGAGAGTCGGAGCTTTGTCAGACAAAATACAATACGCCTCGTTTCTGTCTAGTATCCAGTGAAGAATAACGCCGAACATGATATATAGGATGGCCGGGTACGAGCTTCTCCGCATTTCCCGGAGCAGCAGTTAATGCAATGCCACGGCGAAGCGGCCCATGGCCGGCAGACAGTCATAAAAGCGAAGCATCACCAGCCGAGTCCATACCGACGATGATCTCTTGCTGCATGTCCGCACGGCATCTGCACTCGACTTCGAAGGCGGGGCAAAAGTAAACACAAAACGTCATGGGATGTCGAGAGTCGCATCTCGGCTTTATGCCTTCAACCAGAATTTAATGTTTGGATAACCGAGACATCAATTAGCGTTTCAGGGGCATAGTTAATCTAACCCTTTTTGTCTCTGTGGCTTTCTTCGAGAATCTGACTTCGCATCTGCCGGTTTTTCAAATGAGGGACCAGCGGCAATTAGAAGCGGAGTCGCATTGCCGGTCAGTGGAGGTGCAATGTAGTTATAGTCCAGCCGTTTTTCCGAAATAGATATTTTGTAAGTGATCTCCGATTAGTTTCTTTGGGCCCGATTTTTTTCTCATTGCGAATATGACTGTATCTGTGACCTCTGCCGTTCTCTATGGACCAAAAGATTTACGCATTGAGACAAAGACAGTTGACGATCCCGCTGATGGAGAGGTGCAGGTGCGCATAACTCATACGGGCGTTTGCGGGACCGACCTTCACTACTTTCAACACGCGCGGAACGGCAACTTCGTGCTGCAGCACCCGCTGACGATCGGCCACGAAGCAGCCGGCATCGTGACCGCGGTCGGAGATAATGTCACGAACATTAAGGTCGGCGACAGAGTTGCACTCGAGGTCGGCGTGCCGTGCGCGACCTGTGGAGTTTGCCTGTCGGGCAGGTACAACCTATGTCCGACTCTTCGCTTCCGCGGATCGGCCGCGTCGGTGCCTCATTACGGCGGGACGCTCATCGAGAAGGTCAACCATCCTGCTGCATGGTGCCATGTTGTCCCGCCTGAAGTCACGGATCTTGCGCTTGCTGCTCTTGCCGAACCGCTTGCCGTCGCCTTACAGGGCATCACCCGGTCGGGGCTCACAACATCGGATCACAAGGACGAGGTGCTTGTTATCGGCGCCGGAGCGGTTGGCATGCTCACCGCGTTTGCGGCCAAACTGGCGGGCGCGAAACATGTTGTTATTGCTGATATCCTGGCCGGGCGTGTTTCATTGGCAGTCAAGCTAGGCATTGCGGACGCAGGCGTTGTACTGGGTATCCACACTCCTCCTGCCGGTGTCGACGACGTGCTCTACGACGCCAAGCGCAATGCAGACCAGCTCAAGGAGGAAGGGAAAGTGCTGACCGGATACGATTTTGTTTACGAGTGCACGGGAATCCAAACCTGCACCCAGAGTGGGCTGCTGGCGGCCGGAGCCGGGGCGAAACTGATCTTGATTGGCATGGGAAGCGCGTTGCAGACCGTTCCGCTGGGTGTTGCGTGCACAAAAGAGGTCGACATCATCTCCATTTTCCGTTACGCGAACACTTACAAGGAAGCTCTCCAGATAGTTGCCGAGTATGGCGAGCTTTTGAAAACTCTAGTCACACATAGCTTCCCTCTCGAGGAGGCTTCTAAGGCCATTGATACCGCCGGCAAGCCGGCTGACGTGGATGGCAATTTGGTGTTAAAAGTGATGATTGAGGTGCAGTAGTTAGAATTAAAGAATCCAATGCGAATTACGTCAAATCCACAATTTTAGATTCGTTGGATAAGTCATGGTGGTGTGTCGCGACATATTGTAGTTGGTACATACATACAAGACAAGGGACACTTCTGTACCGTAGCTACGCTTTCTTTTCTCCTTGAAATTTGCTTGGTTGTGTCTCTCGGGTAAGCTTACTTCTGGGACAGACGAAGGGGGCCTAGAAGGAACAAATGGTTAAAGTTTAACTTTTGCCGGACAATGGGCACGGCGCCCAGCACAAAATATGCAGTCAAGTTGGTCAGAAATTATTACATGACCCTATCCTATCTCCGCTAGCACATTTTGCTGTGGCCAATAATATGCACTAAGAGCCCCCAAGGGATCCAAGGATTTTTAAGAGTTCTAACATGTGCTTATTGGCATGGTATTTTGCTTGGGTAGGGTAAAATTATCTGCTTTGTTTGATGCCGCCCCGCCCCCGCATCTCCGCTGTGTCCTATCTTACAGCGGCTATGCACTGCATTGTGCTGAGCGGCGCGGAGGAGCTCCGTCGGATGAAGGCGACTCTTCTCCGGCACAGCCAACATGGACTCCGCAGACGTCGGAGGCGCGGCTTGGCGTGCTGCTGTCATGGTGCACCATTGTCTTGACCCCACCCTGTTCAGGGTGGCCCGTTCGACGCTTGTCTCAGACACACGGCAAAATGCATACACCCGCAGCTGAAAACCCCACGCGGGCGAACTCGACCCTGAACGGCACGCGCGAAATCGGCCTGCCGCGCCACTTGGCACTATCTCTTGCGCTCTTGCTAAGAAGGGACAGTCCGCGAACCTCGCCCGGCCACAGTGTGCCCGGTACCCCGCATGATCCTCGCCGTCGAAGACTCTGTCCTCGAGCTTGCAGATTTAAATCGACCTCTTCCGCGACCTGGCTGCATCCGCTCCTGTCTTCCAAGCACACGGTCTGTCATCAGAGTCTCGATATCTTTCTTCAACACAGGAACAGAACAGCTCGCAGGCAATGGAAAAAGTCGACAATAATCAGGAGAAGCTCTCTGTCGGGGTCGACAATAATGAGAAGCCGTCTTTTCAAAATGTCGAACTTACCCACGCACTCGGCAAGGACGCGGGCGAGTACGACGGTATGGAGCTGCCGCCTCATGGCAGCCCCGAACGGCTTGCGATCGAGAAGCGTTTGAAGCGCAAGATCGACTTCACGCTGCTCCCGCTCGTTGTGGCAATGTATATTTTGAAGTATGTGTCCTAATCTGAATCTACCGCATGCTGTGCTTTCACATGCCCTAACACATGTTCTCCAGTTATCTCGACCGGAACAATATTGCGGCAGCCAAGTTGTCCACCTTCATTGATGACCTTAGCCTGTCCTCGACTCAGTACTCTACCGTCGTATCGATCCTGTTTGTGTCGTACATTCTCATGCAAGTTCCGTCAAACCTCCTTCTCGCCAAACTGCCTCGTCCGAACATCTATCTTCCGTGCATCATGATCATGTGGGGTGTGTGCACGACATGCGTGTCCACCGTAAACTCCTTTGGCCCGCTCATAGTCTTGAGACTTCTCATCGGTGCATTCGAGGCCGGCTTCTATCCTGGAGTTATCTACTACTTGTCTTGCTGGTACACTCGTCTAGAGATCGCGAAGCGCTCGTCCATTTTCATTCTTGGGAGCTATCTCTCTGGTGCGTTTTCTGGATTTATCTCGTACGGAGTCGTCAAGAATCTCGAAGGCGCAGGTGGAAGAGCCGCATGGCGCTGGCTGTTTATCATTGAAGGTGTGGCTACCATCGGAGTCGGTATTATTTCGATCCCTCTGTTGCCCAGTTTGCCCCAGAACACGCGCTGGCTCTTGACCAAGGAGGAGCGGTTCCTTGGCGTGGTGCGCCTGCTCGAAGATGTTCAGCTTACGTCGACTCGGTCCGATGATGGGGACGAGGATGACCATATTCAGACCATGTCCCAGAAGACGAAAGTCAAACAGGGGCTTATCCTCGCGCTTCGAGACCCCAAGGTGCTCAACTTTTTTGAGATTATGTTTTGCATTGCCGGAACCGCATCCATCAACACCGTGTTCCCCACCATCGTGGCATCTCTTGGTTATGACCGTCCAAAGACATTGCTCTTGACTGCGCCGCCATGGCTTTTGTGTGCAATTACCTGCTTCCTCAATTCGTATCATTCTGACAAAACCAGCGAGAGATTTTGGCACATGGTGTGGGGGCCCGCCATCTCGGTCATCGGCTTCGCAATCGGCCTCGCCACCACGAAAGTCGCGCCGCGCTACGTCGCCATCATGATCCTTCTGCAGATCTACAACTCGTGGGGTGTCG
>JAKTPS010000297.1:0-10307 GCA_030556275.1 Lipomyces sp. NRRL Y-27488 | reverse complement strand
TGGGACAACAATTTGTATTATAGAAGGAAGTAATTTGCATCTTGTTTGTATTATAGTATAGGAGGATTATAGCATGGCATTCTAGGATATAGTTTGTATTATAACAATGTGGAATGTATTATGTATATATATTGTAAGTTGGCCTGGGTGCAAGAGCCATCTAATGTGTAGATACACACAGATACAAGGCGGGGCGGACCAGCCGTTTGTTAAATCTTCGTAGCCATTGCGAGTGTAGAGGACGAAGGCTAGCGACTGCTGGTACATATCAGGCATTAGAGGTAAGGCATTATCAGCGCGGAGCCGGCAGGCAAAGCTCGCGCTGGTCGTCGGAACAGCAAAACTGAATGTCAAGCTTCTGATGCGTATTCCATATGGTCAGCCAACTGGGATGTGCCTCCGAGCACATCAAGGCGTACGCGGGAACAGAACTTGGCTCTCGGCAAGGTCCTGAAGGGCACGGCGGTGAGCACTGACAAGGTCGCTCCGATTGTGTTGCTCGCAAACTGCGGGATGTCGGCATATGATTCTATTAGGCAAGTAAGTCAATGTCTGTTCGTGCGGGACACCACGAACTGGAACGGGGAGGGCGGGCGCAGCTTCCAGCACCCGATCACGCCGTCAGAACGAAGCCATCGCGGAATATATCAAGGCGACCGTGCCAGAAGAATGGGGTGTGAGTCGATATCATGTCTTTGCGCTGCAAGATTGTGGCATGGATGTTGAATATCATACAACCATCACATGCAGATAGCCATCTGAGGATGACTATGCCCATGAATTTGGACATAGTACGTTTTCCCAACATAACTCTAAACCGCGTTTTCCCAAAAAGTCGGTCCCTGAGTTTTTCACATCCATACGGCTTAATCTACATACCAATGCCCAGCACCGTCGGCCTTTCCAGACGCGGCGAGTTGGCGGCAGTAAAAGGCGGTACATACCACTAAACGCGCGGAATTTATCCGCGCTTGACCATTGTGTCGTGGTGAGGTGAATTTGCGTCCCGCAACTAGCAGGTCGGCGGCGAAGGAACGAGAGCAACCGCCGCACGAAGAACGGCGCGGCGCATACGCAATTAAACAAACGTTAATGCATGAGCTGTTTTGTTGGGGGCACAACTCTTTTAGCCCTTGCCGCCCTTAGCGTTGGCGTGGGTGGGCAGCGCCCCAGGTTAATGCCACTGCGGGCTGAACAGGCCGCAAGCAGTGTCCTGGGTAGCTTCGTCGGCTGCGAACGATGCCCGGCGAGTGCCTTCTCAACAAACTCCGTCGTCGGTGAAGGCCCCGCGCTTGATTCCAGCCACGCCCGGCCAGCCGAATGCTGCCGGCAACGACGACCACCAGCACAAGCACGACCACCGGCACCAGCAGCATTCACTTTGCCGTCACCGTCGTCTTTTGTTTTGAGCCTTGAGAGTCTGCGACGACTTCAAGCGTACTTGTCTTGTCTCCCTCCGGTGGTGGCAGGCACGCGAATGCTGCCGGCAGTCGCCCGAGCCATTTAAAGTTTAGTGATCCGGACCATTGCCGTGCGGCTCACTTTTATTTTCTCGGACTAATGGTATAACTTGTTCTGTTTTGACCATCGCAACTGATCAGTAATATATATTCCATGTACAAAAGAAAAATACACTAGGCGCTTTTTTCCATCCTCACGGCAAACAGCAAGTATATAGACTAAAAATGCAAGTTCAGGTAACAACTAGGCAAAAATAAAAGAGCTGACCGAGGACAGGCATCTCCGTCACTCCTGCGACTCGATGACTATGTCTGCCGCCTGCTCCACCGCAGACTCCTTCTCTGCCTTCTCCGTCGGCTGCGTGCTCTTCTTGCCCTTCTTGGGTTTCTCAACCGGCTTACGTCGCAGAACGTACGAATCAATCCAGAAGCCAACAAAGAGATACGTCAGCGGGGCAAGGTAAAACACGTTGAAGAACAGCGCAAACGACTGGCCGGGATCGGCGAGACAGGCAGTGTACTGGCCCAGGCCGGGATCAAAGTAGTAAACAAACAGATGGAACATCGCAAGACTGCCGCCAAACACAAACTGGCAGATCTGCGCGGTCGTGAGCGCACGCTTGAGGGCCTTCGGCACGGGGATTCTGAGGCCGGACAGCGTGTAGTAGAAGTACATGAGGGTGTGGATGAGCGAGTTGAACACGACAAAGATCCAGATCGGAGGCGATGCGAACCGCATTCCGGCCCACATGGAAAACATGGCACCCGCATGGTGGTACGTCTGCAGAAGCGAGCTGCGCTTCCCCTTGGCGAGGATGATGGCGGTGTCAAGCACCTCATAGAACTTTGACAGGTAAAACAAAAAGCCGTAATAGCTCAGGCCGTGGTCCCAAATGCCCTCGTTCAGCGAGCACAGCCCGCGCCAGTAGCCGGAGCTGCCCCGCGTCGTCCGCGCGGTCTCGAGCACCGTCCGCACAAGCGAGCTCGACATGCCGATGCAGGTCCACGCCGAATACACGCAGAGAAACAGGTTGTGCGCGATCACGAGCCACTTGAACAACGTCGTCCTGGCGAACCGTGCCGGCTGGGCGCCGGGCCCGCGGGACTTGTTCAGGATGTGGACGGCGGTCGCGTACAAGGTTGCAATGGTTATCGGCACGCGCGGATCCATGAACCACGCGAACGAGGACGCAAACAGCGAGCCGGCAGGCGGGCCCTGGGGAAGGTCGAGGCCGACGGGGAACTTGTAGATCGTACTGGGGGGCGCCGAAATCACCGCCGAGACGTTGCGGGTCAGCGCTGCCGCCGAGATCTGCCGAGTCGATACCATGGCGGATTGAAGAGAATTGCGAGACGGCGGGGTGGTGGTGGGAGGGCGAGGTGGCGAGAGGAAGAAGAAGAGAAGAACCAGGCAGGCAGGGAATATGTACGAGGCAAACCGAGCACCGGGAAAGGACCAGCAAGGCCAGCCGAGGTCGACGATTCCGACAAATTTGGCAGTTTGAGTCTTGGAAAAAAAACCCAGCCGCAGATTTCTTCTTTTCATTTTCGCCGGAGATTTTACACCCACCGCCCAAAATGCGATTTTCCAGTGCGGCGTTACTCCGGCCACAACGTTCCACGGAAAAACGCATTTTCTGGCAAAATGCTGGTCTGTTCTGCCCGAGCCGCAGACTGCACGGCTTTGCTTCTCCGTCCCACCTCCATCCTATTCACATCATCCTTCTGCAACACAACCAATTCATCCGACTGATAAATTATTTTAGTAGAGGCAGACAGACCCCAGAAACAACTACTAATAAAGAAAATTTAAACATGCCTTCAAAATGCTATTTTTTGCTCAGCCCGCCCGCCACCAGTATCGTAACAGAACTCCTCTCTCTCTCTCCCTCCTCCTCCCTGCATCCTTCCCTGCCAAAAAAAAAAAAGCGCAATGAAAAGAGAGAAAATGCAACATGTGAATCTGCTTGCCTCGCCACATCAGCAGCAAAAGGTGATCGAGTTCAAAAACTCATTGTCCCGGCGGGCCTCAATCTGACCTCCCCACCACCTCTCAACAAGAACCCCGACAAACCGCGAATCGCTCTCACTCCAGGGGTCAAGGCCCATCTCAAGCATGTCCACTTTCGAGATCCACAGCGTCTGTCTCACCGCCGCAGGCCCCGCACCTTGCGCCGCATTGCCGTTATCGTGCCCATGCCGCCTGCGCCGTCTCTCCACCCGCTGCACAACCAGGTTCTGCTCGTCCACAAGCTTCGCGAGCTCCGAGAATATCCGCGCCGTGAACCGGTGGAAAAAGGCAATGATGGCGACTTGCTTCGATGACTCCACCGCTGCCGCAACCATCGCCGCCGCCGAAGCTTCCTCCTCCGACTCGTCATCCGTATACGACACCTCTCGTCTGTGCGCCCGCGCCGCCATCGCGCGCCGCAACAGCGCCTCGTCCAAGTGCGAGATGTCCTGGAACGGCGAGATGTACGTGAAGCTCTCTTCGTTCGACAGCGCCATCGGCGTCGTAGCGACCGACGACGACCGCGACACGGAGTCGTCAAGTAAAAGGGGTTGCGTGCCCCGCTCAAGCTCCGCCACTTGGTCCAACGACGTCGACGTCTCATTGTGATTCAAACCCTGCGCGACCACGTCCGGCGTGTCCTCCTCGTCGATCCGCGCCTCTTCTCCCGCCGACGCCCACCACAAAAATCCCAACCACGTAAGCTGCTTCCACGATGGCTGCTCCGTCTTCAGGTCCGTCTTGGTCGAGAAGAATAGCTCTGGGTCGTCATTGTAGATCTCGTCCGCATTCGCCGCCGCCGTGAACCCCTCCGCAGCCGCGAGCAGCGCCATCGCCTCGTTCGTTCGCTGAATCTCGCCCCGGCGTTCCATTCTCCCAGAATACTCAACCGTGCTTCCTGAACTGGACGAGATCCTGCGGTCCAGGTTCAGCATCTCTTCCGCCTCCGCCTCGACAGCGTCCCCGTAAAATTTCTGATACCATCGGTGTCGCGGATCAACAGAGTATCCAATCTGCGCCTCCAATGCCTGGAATCGACGCATGTCCCTGATAGACGCGCGCAGATGATCTTTGGGACTCTGCGTGAAATACACAACCGGGTACACTATTCGCCCCGATCCCGCATCCACAGGCGAGTACAGTGCCGATTGGCCATCCGACGAGCGCGGCGAGGCTGGCCTCGATCCGGGCATCGTCGGCGCCGCAGACGCGGCCGCGTGCATCGACGCCGACAATGGCGGCAGTTTGATAATCACGTCATACAAATCTTGCTTGTCCTGTAAGATCTTGTCCGTCGTGTATGCAACCCAGCCGTAGAACCTACTGGGTCTCTTCTGTCGCGCCTCCTCTGCCGGCGAAAGCTGTGACAGCGACTTCAAATACTCGAGGTCATGCAGGCCCACAGAAAACAGTGGTCGGATTCGGTACGCCGGGATTGGCAGCAGCTCCGCGATTGAGTTCGGAATGTTCGCAAGTATCGCAATGTCATACACGAAATTGCAGCCTTGCTCGATAGGAATGTCGCCCACAATGAGTATCCTTTCCCGTGCCAGTGCGGCCTTCCACACTTTAAACACGAGCGGTCCAAACGCATCCAAGAAAGAAGGGAGAGAATACGCAGGGTGTGCACGCGGAAGGATAGGTGGACCTGATTGTCCCACAAGCGAGTCCGCATCGTTATCGAAATGAGACACGGGCACGCCTGCTGACGTAAAGCCCTTCAGCTTGGACGGGTTAAGTTCAAAAGGGCGCCGCGGAGGACGATAAAGTGCCTGTTCCGGAATCGACGACGAGGCAGACGGGGACATCGGCGATGTCTCTGTCGAGGAAACCCCGTACAGACTAAAGTAGCCCTCCAAGGGGACAAACTCACCGGGGTTTCGCGAATATTCACTAGAAGCCACGTTAGATCATGACTTTCGTGTAAGACTTGCATAACCAAGATACATACTTGAGTAAATGTGTCAAACCTTCCACGTGCCCCCAACTTCTGCCCAATCTGCCTGCCGCGATTGCCGTCGATCGTCCCGTTGAACCAACTTTTAGGATCCCACTAGGAACGAGTATCCCCAGCGAGTACATTCGGGAGAATCGTTCGGCGGCGTTGTCGGTACTTTGTTGTAGGAAGACGCTCACGCCGGAGTAGAATTCGCCTTGGGTGAAGTATATGACGTCGGACTTGACATTGTGAAGGCCAGACGGAAAGACTTTGAATTCAATCGCGTCCATAGGAATTGCTAAAAATCCGTTAGAGCGTTATGAACCACAGATAAAAAACGAGCACAAATTAAGGGCTCACAAGCTGAAGACGTTCTGTGCCAGTCGATTACATATCTGGTAATATGATCCCTGTTAGCAATTTTCCAGCCTGCACAAGTAATAACTCTTAATTTCTCAAAATAAGAAGATACTAACCCACGACGAGTATCAAATCTCACAAGAAAAAGAGCAACAATTGGCGGCGGGGAAGTGGATGGCGCTGGAGGGTGTCCGCTTGGGACGTCGTGGAGGTTGCCATTGCCCGTTACTGCATTGAGCGCACCCTGCAGAGACGTTGCAGGACGAACCCTGTTTTCGCCAGCAGACTGTCGTAGAATGACAGGTGATCCAGCGGACGATGGAGGCTGTGTCATGGCATTAGGGATCATCGGGGGTAATGGCGAGGTAGAAGAGGAGGATGTTGACGACGAGACCGTGCTACTCCCAGGAGTATAACTACTAGACATCGCTGCCACAGGCGACACTGGCGCCGCTTGCATTACTTTTGTCACTACAGCGCATCCAGTAGGACTGTGTGTCTGGTCGTCGTTTGTCCGAGCTGTGAGCGTGAAATCCGATGATAAGATGGCGTCGAAGGTTAGCGCAAAAGTGTCGTGATGGCGCTTGTACCGCACGTCACATAAATCTTCAAATAAGTTGTTGTTGTACATTTTTAGTTGACGATATGGCCATTCCCATAATTCCATGAAAGACAAGATGCCAAGGACAATAACTACTCGGTACAGGCAATTAAACAAGACATTATTCAACGTATGAGTCCAGATTCCCAATTACACGCACCAAAGGTCAAATGCAACAATTATAAACACAATAATAAACACAATATTAAAGTCTATGATATAAAAACACGAACCGTGCACTTCACAAATCCAACGAGCTCACCAGATTGCGGACCTCTACTTTGAAATTTCTTATTTTGTCACAACCCGTCCACGGTTGTCCCATAATCTTTCAAACTCGCGCACACAGCTCCGTTCGGGAGTATCACAGCCTGCCAGACTCGCAACAAAGTCACCATCCTGATATAGTGCATCACCAACGCCATTTGGGTATGCATTAAAAATACGCTGCGGGATAACTGCCATCTTGCTTAGAACCGTCGGGTGCCATTGGGCAATATGCTCCAGGGCGCTCTCGTCTTGTTGCTTAAAGTTATACTCCTGGTACAGCTTGTCCGCCCATGCATCAAGCACATATTTGGAATATTCCTCGTTTTTAAGAATAAAGCTGCCAGTCTCGAAACCTTCGTGGTCCTGCGAAATAATAAATTTGATCTTGTCAGAAGGAACAAGCCGGTAAGTACGAATCGTGCTATCAGGCGGTACCACCGGAACTTCTCGCAGCATGAGCTCGTCCAGTCTCTTTGGATTGGTGATGTGCTCCTCAATACTGAGATTGGGGTTCATAATAACCGCGTTCTGATCTAAATACCAGAAGTAGGTCGAGCCCGGGTTATCGGCTATGGCGGCCCGCAGCAAAGGAAGTTTCATCCACCCCTTTTTCATCGGATCCTTCACAGAGTGCTCAAAATCCTTCAGACTTCGAATATAAAGACCATACCCATGGGCATTTGCATACTCCAACCGATTCTCGACGATCTTGTTCAAGTAATCTGGCTTGTACGCTGTATGGTCCAGTCCAAGTACGAGAACAACGTGCGGTCCACTCGGTCGGTGCACAGCATGAGAGCCAGAAACTAGGAAGACGATTGCGAAAAAAAATGCTGCGATAACAAAGACAACAATGAGAAGTAGCGATGCCGTCGTCCGCCGGGTGGCTCTCCGCTTCTTCTCAAAGGACGTGCTGTTACCGCCGCTCCCATTGCCACTCATGGCGGCTGATACCGGATGCAGAATGGGAGAAAGGAGACGAGAAAGTAAAAAAGAAGCATAGCTCATGCGGTGAGATGAGGCGCGGGACTTTGCTTTGAATGATGGCGAGCCCGGCAGCGTTGTCTGGTCGGAGGAGCGATTCGGTATTGAGAAATGCATGATGTGACAGATAAGCTTAGCCAATGGCGCCTGCACGCAGTAGATCGAATACGATCGCTAATCGGAGTCCGAATGGCCGGTTGTGTGTGCCGCTGCGTATACGTATGCGCTGGCTCGTACTGGTGCCCTTGGATTTTAAAAATAGCACACTGTAACTCTCAGCCGGCTTGGTCGTTGGCACTGAGCGGGCACGCAAAAGAATCCAAACGGGCAAGTATGATTCGAAACAAAAAGAAGGTCGCGAGTGGTGTCGGAGAACGGCACGACGCTCGCGATAGGAGCGGGTCTGGGTGTTTTGCTGTTGTCGAGAAGAGTGTAAGCCGGTTAGGGACGAGAGTTGTTAACGTGACGACGCCACACAGACTAGAGAGCCCGTTCGCCGCTGTCCATTTTAGCAGTAAAACACAATGCACTGTGCTGATATTAATCCGGGTTCCCAAATACAGCTCACCCCGGCCAGTTGTGCACGTCCGAACTCTAAATTTTTTTCTAACACCCTTGGTGAAGTCTCCCGCAAAGATGAGAAAATTGATACATACTACACGGAATAACTCCTACTGTCGACCGCGATGTCTCCGCCCACTTCCTCAAAGGACAAGTCCAACTCGGCCGCGGCTCGTGTGCTTGGCTCCGGTAGGCGGGTCCAGTTTGCTCTGCTTTTCTTCCAGACTAATATATCGTGCATGAACCAACAGCTTCCGCGGGAATCTCCGAGCTCGCTGTCTTCCACCCCGTAGACACCATCGCGAAGCGGTTGATGAGTAACCACACCCGTGTAAGTTTTTGTTTTTGTATTTTGCTTTGGTGGTCTTCGATAGAATGGACGCTCATGGCCTACTGCTTCTAGGTTACCTCTCTGCCGCAGTTGAACGAGGTCATCTTCCGCAAGCACGCACACGAGGCGGTTCCCCGGAAACTCTTGTCCCTTTTCCCCGGCCTAGGCTACGCCGCGGGCTACAAGATTTTGCAACGAGTCTACAAGTACGGTGGACAGCCCTACGTCAACGATATCGTCTACACCCGCTTCGGCGCAGACGTTGAAGAGGCATTTGGCAAGAAAAATGGCAAGGCTCTCCTTTCCGCTGCGTCTGGAAGGTATGTTGATAGACCGTCATTATTGTTCTGCTCTGGCCGACTTCAACTTGCTAAGCTCATTGTTTTAAACTTGCAGTTTGGTTGGCATTGGTGAAATTGTTCTTCTCCCTCTCGACGTCTTGAAGATCAAGCGACAGACCAACCCCGAGGCCTTCAAGGGTCGTGGTTTCATCAAGGTTCTTTCGGACGAAGGATTTGGACTCTATCGCGGATGGGGCTGGACTGCTGCGAGAAATGCGCCGGGTTCATTTGCTGTACGTTATGCTGTTTGTCTAAGTTCGACACTCTTTGAGCTAACCATTTTACTGCAGTTGTTCGGTGGTAATGCATTCGCGAAGGAATACATCTTTGGTCTGAAGGATTACGGCTCGGCGACGTGGACCCAAAACTTCGTTGCGTCCATCTGCGGCGCTTCCGCCTCGCTCATTGTCTCGGCCCCTCTCGACGTGATTAAGACTCGTATCCAGAACCGAAATTTTGATAACCCCGAGTCAGGGTTTACTATTCTTAAGAACATGGCCAAGAATGAGGGTACGGCATTCACTGGTTCAATTTGTCGACTTTAAACGTATGGCAACTAACGATAAATTGCAGGTTTCTCCAGTTTCTTCAAGGGCCTTGTTCCAAAGTTGTTGACTACTGGCCCCAAGCTGGTTTTCAGCTTCGCTCTGGCTCAGACGTACGTATAACGAATATTATTATGACCTGGCAGCTTCCACTTGCTAACGACTACTCTCTAAAAGATTGATCCCGGCGTTTGACAAGATCTTGACTAAATAGATTTCCTAGATATGATACAAGAAAGACTCGATGCATCGCTATGCATCATCGTATCTAATTACTAGAGCTACGTTACATGTAATATAAGAGTTGTATTGTGCAGCGCTCTCTTCGACGTCTGTTTGCTTTTTTGTCTTCCTTTTGCTCAATGATTGTATATACACGACTCTTCTCTGCTGATGCATTAAATAATCGCGGCTCGGTATCAGCTGGACGGATACTACACTCCCGTTCTTCTTCCGCATATTCTTGCTGCTCTCATGCAATGCCCTGTCCTTCTCCGTCTCTCTTTCTGAAACAAGTTCCGCGAAACTTCCAACTCTAACAACCTGTTTTTCAGATGTTCAATAATCACACTCTATAATCACACTCTCGCCTTCGTCGTACAACAACTCCAAACCCTCCTCACGCTTGCGAAACGGAAAGGGTTGACGTTCATCCTCGAATGTGACCCTCGCTGATCTCTGGATTTGTTTTCATATATATTGGCCACCCAACCATTCTAGTAGTTAGAAGTAAAGCAAATCCCAATGCAGAATAAAAGATGCGAATTTTATTCATATCCCATCCTGAGGGCCTCGCTTTCAAATATTTATTCACTTTGCAGCTATTCGAAACACAAATTTCCGAAATTTTATAAAAGATCTGGTTAACGGGAACGGGAGCTGACGAGACGAGACTTAGATAACA
>JAKTPS010000296.1:0-10336 GCA_030556275.1 Lipomyces sp. NRRL Y-27488 | reverse complement strand
TACCAGCAATGACGGCACCCTTGACCTTGTAAAGCATCAAAAATGCAGTCACGAAACCGCCGCAGAAGATACCCAGCCACATGGTGCCCGAGGTCATCCTGTGGTGCTGGCAGAGTTCCGGGTCGGAGGCATACTGCGCAGCGCATCCGGACAGATCGACGGGGGTAGACGTAGCACCGGTGATAACACCAAGACCAGCGGAGCTGTAGAGACCGATAAACGTGAGATAGAGACCGATGCCTGCGCCTGTCGCAAGCTTAATGCACCGGGGAATAGCACGGGCTAGCCACTGACGGACACCGAGAAGAGACAAGCCGATGAAAATGAAACCCTCAACAAAGACAGCGGTGACAGCGAGTTCGTAAGAAACAGAGCCGGTTCCGTGGTAGCCGACGACCTGGTAGGTGAAGTAGGCGTTCAGTCCCATACCGGGGGCAAGACCAAGAGGCATGTTGGCGAAAAGGCCCATGCAGAACGTGCTGAGGGCAGCAATGGCGGCGGTAGCTGTGACCAAGTCACGTCTGACAACTAGATATCCACGAGCGGTTAGCAAAGATCCTCGTGCTTCCAATTACAAAATGAGATGCATACTCTGAACGCAAGCCATGTAGGCGGGGTCGGTATCGCAAGTTGGGTCGTCGGCTGTGCCCTCGCACACGCAAGTACCGCCAGAGTAGGACGTAATCGTGGCGTTCACAGAGATAATGTAGGCCATCGCGAAGAAGGTGGCCAGTCCAGCGCGGATCTCGGTGGTGAACTTGGAACCAAGACGCTCGCGGCGGGCACCGGAGCCTTCCAAGCGGAACCATCTGCCGACGGCAGAGCGGGCGACCCGGTGATTGAGGTTCTCCAAGGAGTGGTTGAGATTGAAACCCATGGCAGAGAGAGTAGCAAAGGGCGGAAGAAAAGGTTGCCTGTGCGAAGGAGTCGGGAAGAGGGCTTGTCTGGCTCAAGTCGAGAAGCGGCAGGAGAAGGCTGGTGATGAGGAGGACGAGGAAGGGGATGGCAGAGACTTCTTATAGCAGGCACGCCAGGCGCGACAGCTGCGCTCGGTGTCCATGATCCACCGCGCAGGAAGAACCAAAGACCGAAACAGGGACCCGCGCGAGGGCCAAGACCCTCGGAAGCTCGCACACGGACACCGGACACGGCAGCGCGGTGTTAAGATTACTTGTTCTCGAGACAATAATTTGAATCCTGTGCACACCGGTGATGGGTCCAGCTGTGAGCAGTGGGCCGGCGTGTGGCTTTCGCCGGCCGTGCGCGCGGCGCCAAGCCTCGGGATGGCTGAGTCCCGAGCGCACTCAGAGACATCGCCCGCCGGGTCACACTGCCGGTCACAGGTCACACGCCGTGACTCCGCGAACCGCACGGCCGGGACCGCCTCAGCGCCCGTCAGGGGCGGCTTAGAGTTCGCTGCACGGCCCTGGACTCCTGCGGAGAAGACCGCCACTCAGTGTTCGCCCGCCCGCGGATTACTCCGACATCACCGCCATCACCACGACCACGACCACCACCACCACCACCGCTTCTTCTTCTCCAACCTCCAGTCCCCCCCGATTCCGATCTGCCGATAACAAAATATTTTCTGGCTATCGCTATCGGCTCGAACAGCATCGACTCCGAGCACAAACCAGACTCAGTCTCCTCGGCTCGCCGCAATATGTCAGCAAGTCCCACATAGAGTTCCCGATATCGTGAACCCGCCCTTCCGCCCCGCTGACAAGATGCGCCGTAAATTTTGCAGTTGTGATACTACATACTACATACCGGCGTACACGCATACATACTGCAGCTCAGGTCGTCGTTCAGCCTCAGCGCTTAGTCCCCAAGCGAGGAACGTCTGGCCTTCTGTCTCCTGCGCCAAGGACCGCCTCGTGATAGCATACATAACCTAGAAACAACACGAGAGAAAAAGTTTCACTTTCACTATATTGACAGAAAAACGAAGATGCCGATAACACCGTCGACCCGTGCGGCACAAGGCGACAGCGGGAACGGGAACTCTGTGTGCTCACTTGCCGATGGAAGCTCGTCAGCACAAACCAGAAGCCAAGCGCCAGAACAGGACGAATCGCCGATCAGAGCAGCGAAGCAGTTTTGGCTGCACTGCTTGATTGCCCACACTATCGCGCGCGGCCCCATGACTCCAAAGCATATCGGGCAGGGTAGAGGTTACAGACCACCGTTCTGCAGCCCGTCCCCCCGTGAAACATTTCGGCCGAACAGATAGTGAGTCAGCCTTTTGTGCCCCATGTATCCTCCTAGCTCTTCGCTACGGAACGGCTGCTGCTGCATCGAAGTCCCAGCCAGCAGTCCTGCCCGGCCGTGTGGTCCAGCCACAGTTTGACGTCGGCGCAATGCGGCATCACAATTAAATTTCGAATCCAGCAACGAAACCTTATGAACAAATTTTTGCAGCCACCAAACTAATTTAGCTTGGCCGTTTCGTTTATAGCCGCCATCACGATCAACTAGCCCGAAAAGCCGAGCGCCACGCCGTCATGAAGGATTTTCGCATCTCAGCTCCGTACGGGTAAGGGTATGATATGTTAGGTCCCACGGCATTACCGTAACATTGCCCTATTCTTAAGCAAAACAAGACTGCGACGATTGGATAAATCGTACTGGTATATATGCACCTGATTTGGTCAATATTAGCAGCCAATAATAACGGTCAATGTGTGAATGGTAATGTGAGTTGAAGTGGACTGCAGTGAAGTCTCCCAGTTGTGGTCTCGTGACAATCTTCTTCCCGTTTGCTTAGAAAGGCGGCCAATCGCTGGACATGTACGGACAGCCCAGATTTAATATTTGAATGCTGTATCAGATGTCACATCGGCTCAAGTGAGAAACATGCATGCAACTAGATTATTATATATTTACAAAAATCGTTGACATCATAGGCCTTGTAAAATAAGTTAAAGTACGACGTTTAAGCAAGATGACGTTGGCGGGGAAGAAACGTAAGCTCCTGAGCGATACAGTCGAAGTTCCACTGCTCACGATCGATAAGCCAAGAATGGACTCTAACTGTAACCCTCGTTCTATCCGGCAGTTGCTGTGCAGTATGTATGTTTAATTTGGTCGACCTGCATGCGTAGATACTCCTTGGACCGGGCTCTAAGACAAACCCAAATAAAGGCAAGGGGGGGGGGGAAGCGAGCGACGGCCCACACCAACAGCACCACTTCCAATAAAACAGCTTGTATCGTTGATCGCGAGCCCTAAAACAAAGAAGATAAATATGGATCGAAATATCGCATATCATAACTGCACATGACTTGATCTGCATGGTGGAAATGACTCGGAACCTCTATACAATCATAAAGGTTAGACTGTAGTAAAAGTCTCTCAACAAAAAACAGCTGCCCCTGAGTGACATCGTCACAGCTCCTTGCACCGCATTGAACTATCGTAATTGAGCCTTTACAAGCAAGAATCTTTCTTTTCTAAGCGATTCCGACATACACTGCAGTCAAAGGACACAGAGTACTACAAATTTTGACAGCATTATTTTTGCTGCTAACAGACAACCTTTTAAGATCATTGCAATCCTTCCAAACCGAGTGCTAATGCAAACCTGCTCGTCATAAATGACTCCAGTCAAGTTTACCGAGGTGCATCGTTCTGACAGTTGATTTTTTAATGGTATCATCTAAGGTTGCCTACACCCTGACACTCTCATGTCAAAACTTTAGTCTAACCCAAAATCATTTATCATTGTAAATAGCTAGTCGCTAATCTTGTAAACCAACTTCTCCCCACTAATCGGCTTCATCCAGGGCTCATCCCTGTGTTGCTGGCGATCGTTCATGGAGCCTGAACCAAGCAAGACAAACCCGTCCGCCACAATCTTCTCCATTCCCCCTGGCATGAGACGGACAGGATTAGCAGCAAGCCTGGGATTCCCTGACAGCCATGCAAAAAAGGCGACCGCAAAGGCGCGTGCTTCGCTCGAAGCAGGAACAATCAGATTCTGGTAAAGGACCTCGACTCCGAAGGCTTCCCACACCGCTCCGTAGACGGGTTCGATTGTCAGTCCCTGAGCATCAAACGCTCCACCCTCTTTCGAGCGCACGACAGCTAGCCTGCCACCTTCACGGAGAGTTCTGCTCGCCAGCTTCACGGTCGATCCTTCCGATATGCAGTCATAGACAAAGTCAACGCCGATCGCGCCTGTAAGAGCCCGCACCTGTTCATGCCAGTCAGAATCCCGATAGTCGACAAGAGCATCGTAATTGTACGGTTCTCCTTGGAGCATTGAGCATCTGCTCCGGCTTGCCGCTCCAATTAGCTTGACCGCCGTACCGGTTGCTTTGGCGGTCCACCGCACGAGCTGCGCGGCGTACATGCCCACCGACGTCGAAGCTCCATAGACAAAGACCGAGAATGGCGCAACAACATCGCTTTCGCGACTACTATTTGCGCCTGAAAAGTCGTAGTCGCCCCAAGGAAACGGAGTTCTCAGTCCCATCCGATAGAAGATCCCTTGCGCTGCAGTTAAAGCGCAGAGGCTCGCCGTCGCGGCCTCTTCCAGCGTCATGGAATCAGCAACTTCCCAGACCAGATCCGCGGGACAGACAAGATACTCCGCAAACGCGCCCGGCCGATCATTCATGCTGCATGCGCCTTGCAGGAATCCCGCTACTCGCAGACCGGACCGAAGACCGGTCGAATTGGGCTCCACGACCGTGCCGGCGAAATCACTGCCCACGGTCCTTCCAGTTGCGCCGAGCGGATTGAAGACATACAGAGAGTCGACCGGATTCAGCGCAACAGCATTCACACGAATAAGCACTTCCCCCTGCTGCAAGGTAGGACTAGCAATCTCTTGTACAAAGGCAGTTTTATCCTCCGCGTTTAGCAAAAGAGCCTTCATCCTGGATACGATGTTAGTTGAAGGACTATTAACTAAACACCCGCACGCTGGTCCGACTCCTCTGCCTGCCAAGCTGGCGCTGACAAATTTTCGCCCGTACGTAGTCGGTCTTCCGGCTTTCTGTGCCTAGATTAGAGAATGAATCTTCTGGTAGGAGGGTCGTGAAGGCAATGACGTAGAGTGAAAAGACTAGTCGCCGACGTCAATTTGGGTTTGCTTGGTTGAGCTTACTCAATGGGCATTGTTTGTAAGCTCTCACGCAACAACCCGTGCTGAAGCAACCACCGTATGGTTTCCCTATCCTTTGGGATTATGATGTAATTGAACAATGATGCGTCGGTATATATGTCGTCGATTTTCTTCTAGTCATGCAAGAATTCAGACTCTTGTACATCATACCAGAGCTTCTCTTTGTTTGATCTACCATCTACAGCAACCCCACAGCGGAGAAAATCATGTCACCAACACAGATCGCGACTGTTGATACGGACGGGGTGAGCGTATTCTACCGTCACGCTGGTGCAGAGAATGCGCCGACGATTGTGCTGCTCCACGGCTTTCCGTCCTCGTCGCACATGTTCCGGAATCTGATCCCTCGGCTGGCAAGCAAATACCGCGTGATTGCTCCCGACCTACCTGGATTCGGATTCACGACCGTGCCGCAGTCGAGGAATTATCAGTATACGTTCGAAAACTTGTCCAAGACGTTTGCAGCATTCGTGGCTGCCCTGGGACTGAAGCGCTTCGCGGTCTACATCTTTGACTACGGCGCCCCGGTGGCCCTACGCTTTGCGCTCACTCACCCTGACGCCGTCGCGGCCATTGTCACTCAGAATGGCAACGCCTATGTCGAAGGATTTGGCGCGACATTCTGGGCACCGATCGAAAAGTACTGGGCCACCGGCAATTCGGCAGATCGCGAGGCGCTCCGCGGCGCGACCGAACTCGACATCACCAAGTGGCAGTACACGGACGGGTCGCCGCACCCGGACGCCATTCCGCCCGAGGCTTACTACTTGGATCAGGCCCTGCTGGACCAGCCCGGAAATAAGGACATCCAGCTCGATATCTTTTACGATTATAGGACCAATGTGCCCCTCTATCCGCAGTTTCAGGAATACTTGCGCAAGTCGGGCGTCCCGGTCTTAGCACTCTGGGGAAAAAAGGATACTATCTTTATTGCTCCTGGCGCGGAGGCGTTCCGGCGAGATGCTAAAACTTTGGAACTGCACTGGTTGGATGCAGGTCACTTTGCGCTTGAGACCAATGAAGAGGAGGTCGCGAAGCACATTGACACTTTCTTCGTCAAGAATAAGGTCTTTTAAAAAGAACTGTGTGAAGGTGGACGAGGATGTGTTTTAATGCGACAGTGGGTTTGAATTGGTGGATCTCTTTCCAACACAAATTATTAATGTTTCTCGGTCTTTGTAAATTTCTCTTGTGAATAATATGTACGGCCTTTTGCTTGAGGTACGCCAATGAATACTTCTAAAACATAATAGCAGCTACAAAAATTTTCCTGTACTATTAAATCATCGTAGTGCCGTACACGAGTACGTAGATGGGATTGTTTGTGGGCCATCAGTGAATGACTAGGAAATGCGACAAAGAGCTATTCAGGGGACACTTTTTGCACAAAGGGGAAGAGGAAATTTAGTGCGGCTCAAGCGATGCGTGTCAAGATCCCAGGTCCAACCACCGAGTTTTCAATGATATAGACTGCGGATAATATCCAGAATCTTTTTGAAAACCGCTCCATTTGCTTTGCGATAAGCAATTAGTCGATAACATTTCAAACATGATTTTAAGTTTGGGCTGCATGACGTCCACAGTTATTTACTAATCATCAATTAAAGTTTCGCGTGATCAAATAAAGAGAACTTATAATTATGGCCGTGAAAACTATGCATACTTGATGATCGGTGACGTTAATCTAACACGATCGGTGTTACAAATTGGCTTTTTACCACATGCTCTGGCAATCATTATTCAGCCATTACGTTTATGCGAGAGTTGCATGATGTTATCTGCGGTTCCAATTATAAGTACTACGGAGCGCCCTTTACAGCGGTCGATCTAGAACTTCATCGGCTGTCCGATAACTCGAATTCCATCTGCTCGACGTTATTTTCTCTCAATTACTCAAGACAGAAAGCATGTCTTCCAAAAAGACTATTGTCGTCCTTGGAGCGACTGGCAACCAAGGTGCCGGTGTCATCGCGGGCGTAATTGGAAATCCGGACTACCACATTCGAGCCATTACCCGTCGTGTTGACAGCGATCGCGCCAAGGCATTGACCGCCAAAGGAGTCGAGGTGGTTTCCGCGGACCTAAATGACATCGAGTCCCTGAAGAAGGCCTTTGCTGGAGCTCACGTCATCTACGCCGTGTCGGATTTCTTTGAACCGTTCGCCAAGTTCGGCCCCGAGAAGGCGATAGAGATCGAGAGCAAGCAGGGCATCAATCTAGCTCTGGCTGCCTCGGCCACGCCGACTCTCGAGCGCTACATCTGGAGCACCTTGCCCAACGTCGTGGCCATCAGTGGAGGGAAGCACTTTGTACCGCACTTCGAGGGCAAGAACCGCGTCGACGCGTTCATCCGTGCCGACAAGGAGCTGCTTGCAAAGACCACTTTCTTCTGGATTTCTTGGTACCATATCAATTACTCTTTCGCGATGTTTACTCCGTATTACATCGCCTCTGCAGACACGTATGTACAGTTTGCAGACTTCTCCCCGGAAACCCCGATCTCGACGATTGGCGACGTCAGTGTCAACCTCGGCCCGTTTATCGCGGCAATTCTGGCAGGCGGAGCCAATACCAGGAATGGCGCTATTGTGCGAGCCGAAATCGGAACCATCTCCGCCGGCGAGCTGCTGCAGACCTGGGGTAAGGCCACCGGCAAAAACGTTGCTTTTGTGCGTACGGACGTCGAAACCTACAACAAGCTCTGGCCTGTCTGGGCGGAGGAGATGTCCGCGATGATGCAGTTCTGGGACGAACTTCGGGAGAAATGCTTCACTGATGCTGAAAGCACGATCCTGACCAAGGAAAGCCTTGGCATCAATGCAGGCAATTTCGTCGCACTCGACGAATCCCTCAAGACTTTGACGTTTTAAAGTGGAATACCGCGTTATAGGATAGTATTGAATAATGCAAATACGCTCTTTCGTTGACTTGATGCCGTGAAATGAGTAGTTGTAAGTGCTGAACAGATATCTACATTGACCACCTCGACCGCGGCCCAGCGGGTCGTGAGCCCAAATCGTGAGCCTTAATTGTGTTCTTTCTGTAATATTAGAGATCCCACTGTAGCCAATAGCCTAAAGTCGGACTGATTGTAGAAGCCTGCATGTAGTGGGTTCTTCCCAAAGTCGGGAACATGTTCTCGGAAGCTGGGATCGGGTCCCTGACAACTCCCAACCCTATTCCAAGAATGCGGAGTATAATTGCATCTTCCTCTGGATGTCTCAATAATTTCCTGGCGGCGAGCAATCATGTCGAGACGCGTTGTTATTACCGGGATTGGCCTAATAACACCTCTGGGTGTCGGTGAGTTTGCCGGTCGCTGCTAATCGACGAGTGACGTACCGGATCGAGAGATGGACTGACCACCTCCAGGCGTCAAACACACGTGGTCGAGACTCTTAGCCGGCGAGTCCGGCATTGTGTCGACACTATCGCGCGGTGACGACAGATACGCAACGATCCCCAGCAAGGTAGCGGGCTTTGTTCCGGAAGGCGCCGCCGGACACGAGGCCGGGCTGTGGAATCCCAAGGACTGGCTTGCAGCGGGTGTATGTCATCTTTTGATTCTGAGGACGAAGGGCGGTCAAGGCCAGCAGCGGCTCACGGCATATTTAGGATGAGCGACGGATGGGCCGGTATTCGCAGTATACAATGGCAGTCGCCGAGCAAGCGCTCAGAGATGCCGAATATGAGGCTACAACGGAGGAGGCCAAGGAGCGAACGGTAGTACAATATTTCTGGCCATGTCTTTTATGTGGACGCATACACTAACAGGTATTTGCAGGGCGTCTGCATTGGGACTGGAATTGGCAATATAGAAGATACGTACAACAGCGTATTGACCTTTGAAAAGGATGTAAGTCTCCCTGTTTTACCGTTACTTGACCGTGCAAGTTTTGACTCATTCAATGGAGGGTTACCGCAAAGTATCGCCGCTGATGGTCCCGCGAATGCTACTCAACATGGCTGTTGGATACGTGTCGATGAAGTACGGCTTCAAGGGCCCAAACCACTCCGTCACAACCGCGTGCGCGACAGGCGTGCACTCGATCGGCGACGCGTCGCGGTTTATCAAGTACGGGGACGCGGACGTGATGGTTGCCGGCGGCGCGGAGTCGTGCATTTCGCCGTACTCGCTGGCCGGCTTCGCCCGCGCCAAGAGCCTCGCTGCGGACTTCAACGACAACCCGGCGGGCGCGTCCCGGCCGTTTGACAAGGACAGGAACGGGTTCGTCATGGGCGAGGGTGCCGGCGCCGTCGTGCTTGAAGAGCTCCAGCACGCACTCGATCGTGGTGCGAAGATTTACGGCGAAGTTGTTGGCTACGGCCTGTCTGGAGACGCGCATCACATAACTGCGCCGCCCGAGTCCGGCGACGGGATCTTGCTGTCCATGAAGAGCGCAATCAAGCAAGCCGGCATTCGACCATGCGACATTGACTACATCAACGCCCACGCGACGTCTACGAAACAAGGCGACGCGGCCGAGAACCGTGCCATCAGAAGACTCATGCTGGAAGGCATTGACGATGTGTCCACCGGGGAATGGAATAGTTTCAAGAAACTGGACGCTAGCGAGATCAATGTCTCTAGCACCAAGGGTGCGATCGGGCATCTTCTTGGCGCGGCAGGGGCCGTCGAGACTATATTCACCGTTTTGGCAATGAGAGACGGTATGCTGCCGCCCACGATAAATCTGGACAATGTGGACGATCCAGCTGGCGAGTTCACGTGTAACTATGTCCCAAAGCTGGCTCAGCAAAAGGACGTCGCCTATGCTCTGTCGAACAGTTCAGGATTTGGGGGCACCAATGCGACGCTGTGCCTGGCAAGAGATATCACACTCTGATCGGCTAATGACTACAAAATTGTACATAGAACCACTGACTTTGTGTCAGAAATAGTATATAAGACTATGCTGAGTGCGAGTTGCATCGGGTTAGATTAGACATTCAAGATTACTCTTCCGATTCTGCTGCGGCAGATCTTTACCGTTTCTCTCCCATCCTCAATAGTCAACTTGCACAAAGATTCATAATAATGCTCCGTTTTTGTCGGTACTTATCGGTACTCTCGATAATTGCATTTTATTATCACATCTCTAGATACAAACTAGGACGCGAGACGACGCGTCGCAGATTGCACCAAAAGTTCATACCCTAACCCAGATCCAAGGCTGTTTGGAAAAGGAGGAAGTAGCCAGGGTG
>JAKTPS010000295.1:0-10422 GCA_030556275.1 Lipomyces sp. NRRL Y-27488 | reverse complement strand
TTGGGCCATAAAAAGGATACGGAGCAGCCGGCGTGTTCAAATATCGGAAAGACACGTAAGCCAACTGGCATCGAATCATGTCAGTATACCTGCACCAGCCAGCTCCGTCCAAGTGTTCGGGATCCTCGCGACCGGGGCTGTTACGGCAGCTACACTCTGGGCAGTATTCCTTGGCAATCTCGTAGCTGCTCGACTCCAGTTAGTACATGCATCTCATATTTTGCCACAAAAAATGTTAGATCAAGACATAACTTACCGGAATCTGTCCAAAAACGGCCCTTCCACGCCGTGACACCTAATGGTGTGTTCCGCCACGGTTTCGGTAGCTCTTCTTCTGCCTACCTGCCGGAGCTGAAAGCAGATCAGACAGCCGCCGGAGACCGCAACGGCATTTGCGAGTTTCCAGCCCAAGTTCCTCTCGTAGTACTGAGGGGCGTGGTCAAGCAGTCTGCGGATTCTCTCGTTCGTGTTATCAGGAGCAACTGGGTAGTTGTTATCCGCGATTAGGTCTCCGTTACCCGGCACTAAAGAAGATCGTCAGCCTTAAAAACCCTGCAAATGACTAACACACAGGTTCCTGACATACCATTGACAATAGCGACATTCTGATCGGCGGCCGCCACGATGGCCTCCTGCGACGGCGACGGTTCGGTGACAGTCGCGGGAGGTGCTGCAGTTGACACCGCACCGATGGCAGTCGGCGACGGTTCTAAGACGGTCGCGGGAGGTGCTGCAGTTGACACCGCACCGATGGCAGTCGGCGACGGTTCTAAGACGGTCGCGGGAGGTGCTGCAGTTGACACCGCACCGATGGCAGTCGGCGACGGTTCTAAGACGGTTGCGTGAGGTGCAGCAGTTGACATCGCTCCGATGGCAGTCGGCGATGGTTCTAAGACGGTTGCGTGAGGTGCAGCAGCTGACATCGCTCCGATGGCAGTCGGCGATGGTTCTAAGACGGTTGCGTGAGGTGCAGCAGCTGACATCGCTCCGATGGCAGTCGGCGATGGTTCACCGATGGCAGTCGCGATGGCAGTCGCCAACAGTTCGGTGCCGAGGCCAGCTACCGCGAGAGAGCCTACATCTCCGGCAGAGGGTGAGTTACCTAAGAGTAAGTAAGTATTTGCTGGTCTTAAAAACAGTCAGATACTCAGACTAACCATTAAAGACACAGTGTGCAACCTCGTGGATATGAAATGGGGAACCGAACAAGGGCATGACGGGCGGCACTGTCACACTTGAATGCTCTACCACACCTCCGTCATCTGAGAATAAGAGTAAGTGCTAGTTCCTCTTCAAAAATGTATATAATTATTGACTAACCAGTGACCCTGTTAGTTCTCGATTCGTGGTTCCGAATTGCAAGACTGGTCCCAATTTCGAACTCCGGTGTCAACAAATCACTCGGAATTTGGACTGCAATAAACAGTTAGCATGAACACCAACCCTTCTGCCAACAAGGAGATTGACTAACGGAAGGTGGCAGGTGCGTCCTCTTCTTCAGGCTCGTCTGCGCCCGTTGGCATGGTCTGATCTCCGTCGAGCGCTTGTAGCAAGTCGATTGCAGAATTCGCATACTCTATTGCAGTACCCACATAGTCTTCGAGATCTATGATATGTGAGTTGCTTGAACTTTACTGTCATTTTTAAATTCAAACTAACCTTCAGCTTCTGAGGGAGCCAGTCTAGGAGGCTCGAACTCGAAACGAAGTGAGCTAGGTGGCAACAAGGCATCCGACTCGAAGTTCGAACTTGTCGCGACTGTAATTGAAAGTAAGTACGCGCTGGTCAATACAGAAAAGTCAAATCACGATTACTAACCCGCAGAGGCAGAAACACCTGACGTCCTTGCAGCCACGAAAGGAGTGACGGGCGGATGGCGTCTAGATCGATGTCGTCGCAGGGATGGAAACATGACAGAGTAATTGACCTTTGAACAAATAATAATCTTCGTACTTGTGTTGTGGAGATAGTCAATTCTGATATGTATAGAAATTTCGTACAACAATAGGGCACACAGGCCTCATATTTATGCAATTAATATCCTCCTCTTTCCATCAAACTCATCAAAGGGTAGATGCAGGCCGCGTGAACATTTCGGCAATATGATTACAACTTGAAATGCGACCTTTCGGCAAGCGGGGTAGAGCTCCATCTCCGTCTGAACTGTACCCCGCTCAGTATATTCCAGATAGTTGTGACATGGCCTGTATCTTGCTGCGATTGTTCCGCAATGTTAGAACTAGGTCAAATGAACAACCTTGGCTCACAAGCTTCGCCCTGCCATCACCACACTATCCGTTAAAGTCAAATCGACTTGAGGGAAATAAGCAGGTTCGGCGCGCGGGGAAGTTGCCGCTTGACTACATCCCCATGTGAAGGGCGGCAGAACGTTGGGGGAACGAGGGGATGACGGTGCAAATCCAACGCGTGAAGGGCGCGTATTCCCAATTTGGATCCTTCACTTCATCCCCATTTCTTGCACTGGCCTTTACAAACTGCCTTCTGACTTACACTTTTAACCAAATGAATTTGTGTACCTATTGCTCGAGCCCTTCAAAACAGTATTTCAATTGGGTACTGAAGTCATACTATTTCATTTTCATCGCAACTTACTGGGGTTTATGCAGATACGGCGCTGTGCAGCTTTAAAAAATTAAATAAAAGTGGAAAATGGCTTACAGCAACCATCATAGCTTCGCTCAGCCCTCCCACTCTTACTGATTCAAATCAATTGCTTAAAAATCAATTTGAGGGCAAAACGCCACGCCAGCATGTGTAGCAGAGCCTCCGCCTGACCACTTCTCCGCGCGAAGGGTGGCATAATAGCAGTCCAATGCCGACGCATGCAGTGCCCAATTCGGATTGCCTTAGCCTTTCTAAACTACCTCTTGTTTCTTCTTCTACGGAATCAATCATGCAGTACACACTCTCTCGCAGATTTCATGCTATAAAATTTGTATGGGAAATGCTGCACTACAAGCAGAGAAAGCCTGCCCGAGTGCTTCCACATGCGAAGGGTCACATAACGCCGGGGGGGATCAGGGAATGACGGTGCAACGCGTCTAAGGTGCGCATTCCCAATTCGGATGCCTCCTGACAACCGAATTCTCTCTCCTTTCTTACAGCAACTCTTACAAACCCCCTTCTGTCCATGACTTGTGGACAAATAGATTTTGTACCTGATATTAATGCAACAATGCCTTCGGAATGACTATTGTTCTGACCAATTAAAAATTTCCAAAACTATATTCAAATCTCAAAATACTAACCTCCTACACATCAGACAATTGTGGTGCACTGAATAAAAAGTAAACAAGTCAACATTCCAACCTGCCTCAACGGTTATCCAGACACCCCTCATCTACTTTCCCTTTCACCTCTAAGACATGTCATTACCATCTTCAGAACTTCCGCTTTTGTGACTAAACTAGTCTCGTTCACCGGATTCAAGCTAGATATTCCGCTCCACATGACCCCTAAGCGAGCCTGACACCGCCCTCCTGTTCTGTGACCATACCTTGATCCATTTTATGATCTCAAGCCGAGGCAGCCCATTCTGACACGCAATAACAGCAGTAACCGAAGTGCCGATGCCGAGACTTCACATGTCCGATGGTACCCTTCGCCCGCGTTCCTCAGCCGAAACGCGGTTGTAGGTCCATATGGCATTCACGTAAACGAGGGGTAATGTCTTCTACCTTGTCCATTTCATTTTGTTGCTAATGATAGAAAGTACAATGAGTTTGATGCTTCAGTCACCCTCCAGACACAAGCATGTCTGTAGAGTACGATTATCTTGAACACCTTCGCTTTGTAGAAAACTCATGCGCTAGACTATTGTTCATGCCACAAGGATGCACCCACCGATACATATTAGTATTTCTGGCATTACGGTTGAGGCCTACTTCGATGAGGCTGCGGACATATATGTGTGCCAGGCCTGCAACAAGCCTGTCTCGATGATCGCGAGAAGCGTACGCCGTCACCTTCGTCTTACCTGCAAAGCATCCAGAAATTTACTCAACAGTGCCTCGCCTCAGACGTTTAAGGCTGCAGAGGTGGTGGTCGCTGCAGACAAGACGAGCCAGGAAAAAGATTCCGACACTGACAGCTTCTCGCAGTCAAGCGACGAAGAGATTGTGGGCGAGCTATCTACATTTGACACAATTGTGGGCATTATTCCAGAGGAACTACCTGGTGAGCTATTTAAAGCAATTTGTTCGGTAACCGTATCTCATACTTACCATAGAACAGATTGTGAAACTCCCTTACATAAAATTGGTCTCGCATACAACAAAGAATACCGCATCGCGATCTGCCGGCAACACGGATGTATCCTTCAAAAGAACGCCATTGCCCGTCATCTCTCGCTTGCATCACATGCCGACAACAACCTGTCGGCAAGCAGCATTGAGTCCGCCATAGCATCAGCCGATCTTTGTGATGAGTTTAAGGTGGTGAACAAAGAAACAGGGCCGGAACCCAATGTTACCTTCTTCGTCTCCGGCTCACCGTACATCAAAGGCTTGCCTGTCATAGATGGCGTCATTTGTCGCGTGTGTCAATTCGCGACACAGGCCCTGAAGAACATGCGTCGTCATGTCCTCCGCATGCATGCGGATCAGGCTATGTCAGTCCTCAATGAAGACTTTGAAACCGCCTCCATGCAACGACTGTTTGAGAACAGGTCAACTGGACATGTGATTGTCAGCGATGAAAACAAAGAGAAAAGTGTTCTTGCCAGGTTCGGACTTACCCATGAAGTGTTTGAGTCCAAACTAAATGCGCAGCTCGGCCAATATCATGATGACCACCTTTTTGGAAGCCGTTTCGGAGCGTCTGCCTTGCTCCGTGATTGCGGTGATGGCGCACCAGAAATGATCGCTCGGATCACACTCGCCAGCCGTGACGGCAGACGCCAGCTCGACCGCATCGTCGCACCAATAGTGCGGCTTCTGGAACGGACGCACAACCTCGTATCAAATGGTTTCTCCACCGCACAGGCCGCTGTGATGCAGGGCGTGCCCTTGAGGTAAGCATAGCATGAGCTTATCAACCTGAAATGTACTAATGGCATATACAGTGAACGCGTTTTCGGAACAGTTCAACCTCACACTCGGCGAAGATATGCCACGTCATGGGCCATCCTCGTCAATCTGGCGCTTTTGAGCGTTGAATACGAGAATGCGCCCTGGGCAGCATCACTAACTTCAGAACAGCGTGATGCAACCATTAGACTTCGTGATATCATTAAAGCTGGATGGTCTAATAATGACCTTGACCAAACCGAGCTGTTGACATTCCATCAATTCAATCTTACCATACTCCACTCATTTATTGCGAACTCGTCTGATGATGCCACTGTTCCGACAGCATCACGGCTTGTCCCGAGAGCCATCAACATACTTGCGCTGACATCAACATGTACGTTCCGACAAATGTCAGAAGTCACTCAGTCAATGTCTGCATTCATGCACGTCTTTCGTTCCGTGGCCATATATAACTATCTCCATGTTTGCGTCAATAACTACTCAGCACCTGATATCGAAAAAATGTTGAAACAGTGTACAGCAGACTGGCTTACCTCTGGCTGCAACACAGCATTCGGCTATGTTCATGCAGTACGTGCAATGGCGTCACACATTGGCGGTGGCGATATCGATATTAAGGCAACATGGGCAGACAGGACATTCACCACCGTTCAGGTTAGCTCCCAGGTAGTCAGTCTGGATGGCCTGCGAGCATTTGTTCGCCGTCAAATACATAAAATGAAAGGTCTGCAGACAGCTGCACTAATGGGAGTCAGTGTCCCAACTCCAAATGCCGCCAACATTTACGATGACCTCCAAGAGCGCTCACGCAATTACAGCTTTACCACTGAGCTCAGAAACAAGTTTGATCCTGAGGCATTACTGCGGAGGTTCCTCGCCCGTGATTCCATTTCTCGTGAATTTTTTTTTTTTGAAAATGGCAGAGATGGAGTATTACAGGTTAACCATTCCAAGGCTGTGCAGTACCTCGACTTGTCTGCCAGCTTCCTGGAGACTATATGGGTTTTAATGTACTTCACTTCAGGTGGGCCACCGAGAGGGACGGAGGCAGCTACGTTCACATACAAAAATGGGATAGGGACACGCCATTTGTTTTGCCATGCACAGGGTCTTGTGCTCAAAGGTGCATACAGCAAGACCCAAGGCATCACTGGTCAGGGCCGACCAGTATCTTGGATGTTAGCCTACGAGGTAGCTGAGGCGCTGCTCGTGTACCTGATTTACATCAGGCCTTTTGAGATGTGAGAATGAGAACAAGTTGAGTATGGAGAATTTCTTTTGCTAATTTGATTTAGATTCTTGTACAAAATGATGGAAATGAATGATCATGCATCAAACGCGTCAATTTTCCTCTTCGTTTCTCGAGCTGAGGGTCGTTGGGACTCTGTCACATTGTCAGAAAATATTCAGAATGCAACGGCAACGGATGTTGCATTTTGTGGTGCATGTGGTATACAAAAGTGCCGGCAAATTATCACTGCATTCCTAAGCCACTATGCAATGCCTGCCAACTTCCAGGCTGGCGATGCGCCAGCAGATATTCAGACTGGGCACAACAGTCTGACGGCTGCCCGCCATTATGCTGTCAGTGCGGAGGATGCCCCGGGCATCAACCGATTTGACTTTATGCGGTTGACGGAGGTGTCACTTCAATGGCAAGCTTTACTTCATATTAAAAGCTCTCAACCGGCACAGTCAGAAACAGATAGTTGCCAGAAGGGTGGCACACAGAATACTCTGACTCCAGCATCATCGCGCCAAAGTGTTACTGCATACCATGATCGCAATGACTACACCATGTCCAGTTATCCGTCGGATTATATGTCTGGCTTTGTTGCACTACCAGTGGCTCCGGCGCGACCACAACCCATCTCGATCTCTCTGCTGCATCTGCTTAGATCCGTACGCGGACGGTTTGCAACTTTCCGGTCACCCTACCAAGCACTAGCTCTCCAAACAATTCTGAATTACACGGATCGTGACCTGCTTGTTGTGTTACCCACTGGCGGTGGGAAATCGGATCTGTTTTTTCTTCCCGCACTGATCGAAAGTGTGCGGATTGCCGTTGCCATTGTCATCATACCGTTCCATGCTCTGACAGAAGACATTCTTAGACGTGCTGCAGAATTAGGAATCAGGGCCGTTGCATGGAATCCGCAGATGACTGTATCATCTGCAACATCTCATCACATTGTTATAGTTGCTATCGAGCATCTCTCATCAAAAGCATGCCTATCATTAATTAGTTCATTGGCAATGACAGGCAAGTTGACTCGCCTCTACTTTGATGAGGCACATACCTGGATGTTGGCATCTGGATACCGTGATAATTATCTTGCGGTGCATCGACTAGTCGCGCTGCGCATCCAAACGATCGTACTCTCAGCCACGGTGCCATGCTGTTTAGAGGCTGCACTGGCAGACAGGTATCGTCTTTCTCCACGAACAATTGTTAGGGCACCAAACACAACACGAGCAAACATATCGATTATTGTGAGAGAAATCAGTTTTGAAATGAACTTACTGCAGGAGCTCCGACATGTCATTTCGGAATTCGAAGAAGCAGGTGAGCCAGAAGACCGTGCTATCATCTTTTGTATGACTAAGGATGCCGTGTCCGTTATCGCAGATACCTTCCACTCTGCATTTTATCACAGTACACTTTCAGACAAAGAAAAGTCAGCGCAATTCGAGAGTTGGAAAAATGGAGAGAAAAGGTTAATGGCAGCCACAAGTGCATTTGGAACCGGAATCGACTATCCTTCGGTTCGACTTACCGTGCATTACGGCGGCATGCACTCCCTTTTAGATTTCGCCCAGGAGTCGGGAAGAGCCGGTCGTGATGGCAAGCCAGCACGATCGCTCGTGATGTTGCGGCCACAGGAAATGACAGGTTATCCGAGAGACCCCATTTCGCCAGTCGATCAAATCGCACTGAAAACATTTCTTGACTGTACGATATGCCACCGGTGAGTATCTGCTAAGCAATGATTAGAATATATCCTTAGTAACTAACACCTGCATCCAGATTCTCATTGAGTTCTTACATGGACCGCGAGGCAACTTCGTGCCACAGCTACGCGGAAGATATTGCTCGATGTTCGGTCTGCATGAATGAGGATGTTACCCTGGCGCAAGGCATTGTTACAGGCGTAAAGCGAAAGCAACATTTACAGGAGGGTAACTCAGCACTACCTCGAATTCAACCTCGCAAAGCACTCCTACAAGTCGATGCTGGTCAGACAATTTCAAACACAATCTCTTTATACCGTGACATTATTAAGAACTACGGGTATTGTGGTTTTTGCTATCTGAGTGCCCAGGTTCCCGCCAACCCGTCCACATCAGTTGTTGACGCCGTAGACCATGCACAGATCGTGCATGGTCTTGATAGGGACCACCTTCTAAAATTTGCTTCCCGCCTCCGCCTCCCGTCGGCTTATTGCCCCAAATGCGGTCTGAAATCACATGACGAAGTTGATGATTTTCGAACAAATGTCACGTCTTTGGATGAAGTTGAGAACCAATGCCATTTTGAGGGCTTGCCCAGCATGACTCTCCTAGGTGTAAGTACAAATCTGGACCTCTTCAATCGGGTGTGTAACAGTCATTGTGCAGATGAGGATGCTGTATGCATCTGGCTCAGACAATTAGATCAGACAACAGGTCTCTCAAACATGCTTATCGCACTGGCAGCTGTTAAGAAAAATATCAGCATGGTTCGAGCAAGCTTAAAGATGAATTGACCATGATTGGGAGAAATGTGATCACTCATGTATATCAAAAGAGTAGTGTTTTAAATATAACATCATAAGAAATTCTTGCTTTACCATTTACATTATTCAAACTTATTTATCCTTTAAAGAATGTAATGCTCTTATAAATCCGCGTCATCACAGAACAGGTTACAAGTGCCACCCGATGAGATAATAATGAATAATGGGCAGGCCTGAACGGGGGTGACATCACTTATAATCGACCATGCACATTTGTTCTGTTCATCAATTCAGCTAAGAGAATTATGTGTGAGATCCACGGTACACCATAAGTTTAAGGGATTACTCGACTTGGTTTTACGGGCAGTAAATGATGACAGCTTGTTTGGAGGCATTTCTGAGAGTGTGGGCGTGCGCCGTGGGGAGAGTAATGTATATTGTACTATGTCAACTGCTGTTATTAGAAGCTAATTAGCGATAAAGTGACAAACCAGAACACAGCTGAAAACAGGTTTCAGTTGTAAAGATCTCTAATCTATACGATACCTACATGCAATATGCGGGATCGACCGCGGGAACCCCCTCGACCAACCCGGCCCTCATGAACCCGATTTTGTGAACCTGTCACAATTTCAGTTGAAGACCCCGTCAGTGTACTCGGGCATTCGCAATGTGTTGCGAGATGGATCGCGTCGGCGACCAACTATTTCAAGTCAGCACAAGTTGAATCAAAGTACAAGGTGCCGTTTGCGATTTCGTTACTCGAAGTCGAGGCCGCACAGCTCGTGGCCCGAGAGAGACGATGAGGACCTGGCCAAGTTCACTAAATTATTGAAATCACGTTCTTACCTCCGAATATCGATGCACATGTGTTGAACGAGTATGACTCGTTGCGCCAGACGGGCGTGATACACAATAATCTCCTTGCCATTACCGCTGCTGTCGCGTTGTTGGCGGCCGAATATCGCAACTCGCCGAAAGAGCTGCGCAAAAATTGCATCCGAGGGCTCAAGTCAACATCGCAAAAATATAATCTGTGGACGCAGTAGCACAGTTAGTTTAAACTGTTGACATCATGTTCCCGGGCTTTTTGGCACAGAAACAGAACCACAACACATATCAAAATATAATCGCGAATGCAAGATCTAACTATGGTCTGCCGACCTTCGTGGTGGAAAGCGTGCGCTGCGTTTGCCGCACCTTAGCACATGGCATGGCGACGTGGTACCAAGTGGAACCTAAACATCATCAGTTTACGCCGGAGCTTAAAAGGATTTCCAGGGGGGGAGATGCTTTCATTGCCACAAGGTCGGACATCACTCCCGCGACTTTCAGGACCTCAACTGCATGCCGACTGAGAGCGCGTCATCGGAAAATACATCGAGGCAGTGAGCACGGAGCCGCTTGCTGCCGATGACTCCAGAGCTCCTAGAAAAGAAAAAGACCAGTCAGTGACGATGCATTTCAAGTTTGAATAACATGAAGAAACCTTGCCGCGAACCTCCACAGTGGATTATTCGATTACAAGGAGGTCGAACGTCGAAAATTGACTACGCAACAAGGCCGAACTGTGATCCTACAGTCGTATGATCCGAACTTGGCGGAAAAGTCAGTGAATCAACAAGCATATATCGACCTACGTCCAAGTAGCCAGG
>JAKTPS010000294.1:0-10567 GCA_030556275.1 Lipomyces sp. NRRL Y-27488 | reverse complement strand
CGATGCGCGCCGGCGCGGACGAGGACGCGGCGGCGGCCAACGCGACCCTGCGCGCGAGCCTGGACGCGTACGTGGCCGCCGCGCGCGGCCTCCAGCGCACGCCGAACCGCAGCGGGGCCGCGCTCGCGGCCGGCCTCGGCGAGCCCAAGTTCCACGTCGACGGGTCCGCCTTCGCCGGCGACTGGGGCCGCCCGCAGCGCGACGGGCCGGCGCTGCGGGCCTCCGCGATCGTGGCGTACGTGGACGCGCGCGTCGCGGCCGGCGAGACCGTCACCGGCCGCGGCAGCAGCGGCCTGCGCGCCGTCTACTTTGGCGCGATCAAGCCCGACCTCGAGTACGTCGCCGGCACGTGGGCCACGCCCGGGTTCGATCTCTGGGAGGAGGTCGACGGCCTGCACTTCTTCACCGCGATGGTCCAGCACGCCGCGCTCGTCGCCGGCGAGCGCGTCGCGCGCCTGTTTGGCGACGACGGCGCGGCCAGCTGGTACCACGCCCAGGCCACGGGCGTCCGCGGCCTGCTCCGCGCGTTCTGGGACGACGAGCGCGCGCATCTCGTCGCGACGCTCGGCACGTGGCGGTCCGGCCTCGACGCGGCCGTCCTGCTCGGCGCCATCCACGGCGGCGGGAGCGACGTCTATCCACTCCACGCCGACGCCGTCGTGGCGTCGCTCCATGCGCTGGTCGAGGACATGCGCGGACGATACCCGATCAACGCCGCTGACCAGCGTGCCATCCGCGGCGACGATAAGGAGAATGTGCCGCCCGCAGCCGGCATCGGCCGCTACCCCGAGGACGTCTACGACGGCGGCGACCCCTCGCACAAGGGCCAGGTCGGCCGGGCGAACCCGTGGTTCCTGTGCACCGCGTCCGTCGCCCACACGCTCTACGCGCTCGTCGAGCATTTTGCGCTATCCGACACGCCGCTCGTCATCACGAACCTGACCGCGCCGTTCTACCTCCCGCTCGTGCCCGCCGCCGTCGTGCGCGCCGCGAAGCTGGTCGTAGAGGAGAAGCACGACAACGACGACGCCGCCGTTTCCGCCGCGAAGCCGGTCCTCGTCCTCGCCGCCGGCGCGCCCGAGACCGTGCGCGTGCTCGCGAACGTGCTCGAATACGCGGACGGGTTCCTGAGGGTCGTCCGCCGCCACGCAGGCGCGGACGGCCGCATGAGCGAGCAGTTCGACGCCGAGACCGGGTTCATGCGCGGCGCGCGCGACCTCACGTGGAGCTACGAGGCCGTGTTCGGCGCCGGCAGGGCCCGCCAGCGCGCCGTCGCGGCGCTCGGGGTTGATGGCCGGCGCCTGGTGCGGGCCCGCCTGTGAATTTTGGCTCACGTCTTGGGTTTTGGGATCTTGGACTAGATGGATTTTGTTTTTTTTTGTATTGGGATCTTGGATTGGATTGGATTGGGCGGATCGGACCGTATGGGATTGGACCGGATTGGATCGGATTGGACTGGACTGGACTGGACTGGATTGAACTGGATCGGATTAGATTGGACTATGGTTTTTTGTTTTACACACGGTGTTTCTTACTGTTTTATTCCGCAACATTATCGCAAGATTAATGAACACGTCAACGTCACAAGTCAAACACCGGCTTGGACTTGAACTTCCTACCCCCGCGGTCCGCAGGCCGATACTGCATCTGAGTGCCGTAGACGAGGAAGCTGAAGAGCGTGGTCGCGTCGCTGCCGACCGCCTCGGCCGCGTCGTCGAGGTCCTTGCCCGCGAGCACGCCGGGAGCCGTCGCCGTGTCCGCGCCGCGGTCCGTCGGCCGCCGGATGCCGACCTTGAACACGGTGTGCTCCTTCGGCACGATCTTGACCGCGTTCAGCTTCGTCACGAGCACGAGCGCGTGCTTCGTCTCCCGCACGACGACGCCGGCGATGCCGACGCGCGAGACGCACTTGGCCCGGTGCACGCGCACGTAGGCGCCGTGCAGGTCCGCCGCCGCGAGCCGGGACGCCTGTGCCTGGATGTCCCGGTGCACGAGCGGGACGGCGGCGCTGGCCGGCGTGAGGGCAAGAAGGTCGGCGATGTAGGCCTGCCACAGGTTGTGCAGCGGCACGTACACGCGGAACACGCGTGCTTCCGGCCCGAGCGCGTAGAGGTTCATCCGCTTCTTTTCGGCGGCGGAGAGCGGCGTCGTCTTTGGCGCGGTCGTGCCGTCGGGATCCGCGGCGGCGGCGGCGGCGGCGTCCTCGGGCTCGCCGGCATCCTCGAGCGAGTCGGCCTCGACGAGCGAGATCAGGTGCTTGTGGGCATCGGCGGCCGCCGTGTCGCGGCGTGTCGCGGCCCTCCGCCGTCGTGTTTGTTGCCGATTTAGTGCCGTGGTCGTGGCATTCAAGCTCGCGTCGTCCATCGTGACATCTTCGTCTAATTGTGAGCCCGCAGACGCGTCCACGTCCATGCCAACATCGCCGTCGCCGTCGCTCTCGGCCCTCGCCTCTGTCGTCGTCTCGGGCATTGCCTCGCCCGCTGGGCCGTCCTTTTCTTTGTCCTCGTCGTCATCCTTCGTGCCGTCCTTCGCCTCGGCGGCCTTTGCCTTGCGCTCCGCACGCTCGGCCTCCTCCTCCTTCCGCCGCTTCGCTTTTCTGTTCTTGCGCACCTTGCGCTTGCGCTCCCGCACTTTCTCTTCCTTGCGCTGCTCGCGCTCCGCCCGCCGCATCGTCCGGCGGTCGACCCGCACGAACCCGGTCGTCGTCGGCATCGGCATGTTCGTGTTCGTCGCGGCCGGCTTCATGGCGCCGTGCGCGCGCGGCCGCGCGTTCACGCGGCGCGTCTCGCGCGGATCGAGCACGAGCACGCGCGGGTACTGCTTCTTGCTCTTCTGTGCCGCCGCCGCCGCCTCGTCGGCTGCCGAGCCGCCGGCCGCGCCCCGGGTCTTGATAGTGTTGGGCCGCAGCTGGAGCGGCCGGTGCCTGCTGAGCTGCTGGTCGTAGGCCTGCAGCGCATCCTTGACGGACAGCGAGCGGCGGAGGATGGATATCAGCAGGCTCTTGTTTGTGGATTCGTCCATTTTTTGTTTGTTCGGCTGTGTGTGATCGCGCGCGCTCGACGAATGGCCAGCCGGTCGTGATTTGGTCGCGGATCGTTGATGGGGTAGTTTGCCGTTTTGAGTAACTCCACAACTTTGAGAAAAATCCAGATCGGCTTTCCTCCCACTTGAGAATTTCAAGATTTCAAGATTCCACCCAACACCCAAAAGCCAACACACAACCCCGAACAAACAAAAATGTCCAGCAAACGACCACAATCCTCGTCCGCAGCAGCCGGCCCGTCGTCGAAGCGGGCCAAGCCCGACGCCGACGCGGACGCGGACGCGGACAGCGACGCGGGCGAGTTCGACGACGACATCGCGCTCAAGCGCGCGCCGCGGCGCCGGCTGAAGGAGCTCCAGGGCTACGCGTCCGACTCGTCCGAGGACGAGTTCTTCTCGACCGCGCATGCCCGGCGGCAGCAGGCGAAGCAGTCCGCGGACGGCGGGGCGGCCGGCGAAGCGGACGAGGACGTCGACATGTTTGCCGACGAGGCCGCGCCGTCGAAGTCGGCCGCCGGTGCCGGGAATAATAATAATAACGACGACGACGACGTCTCGTCCGACGAAGACGACATCGACGGTGTCTCGAAGCGGTCCCGCAAAGTGCGCTTCCTCGACATCTCCGAGATCGAGGGCCAGGACCTGTCGATCGCGGCGGCGTCGCTTGACGCGGACCGGATCAACCGCGAGGTCGAGCGGTTCGCGGCCACGCACGCGTCGAGCACGGATGCCGCAGGGCGTGCCGATCACAGTGACGACGACGATGACGATGACTACGACGAGGCCGAGCAGACGGAGGACTTGGACCCCGAGATCGGGCCGGAGGGCTCAAGGATGCACGCGCCCGCGCTCGAGGCGTTCAACATGCGCGCTGACCTCGAAGAAGGCAACATCGACCAGAACGGCAACTACCTCTCCACGACGGGGCCCGTGTCCGCGTCGGCCGCGCCGAACCCGTCCGGCGCGGCCGACACGGCCGCCGGCGCGACCGCGCCCGACGGCTCGACCATCACCGAGCCCCACGACGTCTGGCTCCAGGGCCTGTCCGCGCGCGACATCAGGTCCGCCGCGAAGGCGGACCAGAAACGCCGGCAGCAGGAGCACGAGGCCGACCTCAGGGCCGCGCGCGACCAGATCGCCGTGTCCTCCCGCGACCTCCTGCACGCGCTCATGGCCGCGCTCGAGGTTGCAGAGACCCCGATGGAGGCCCTGGCGCGGCTCGCGCCGCCGAAGAAGGTCAACAAGTGGAATTCGTCAGCCAAGGCCCGCAGACTGCTCAAACAACAACAGCAGCAGCAGTCGAATGCCGAGGAGGAGGAGCAGAAGGAAAAGGCACGCAAGGAACAGGTCGAAAACATCACAGACGCGGCCGACAAACTCCTCAACAGAGGATTCACAGACATCTACGACAGCCCGCGGGAGCAGATTGCACGGCTCCACGCAAGAGACTCGGGCACATGAAAGATTTACTACCCCTATTGCAACAATATCAAACTATTCCACTTTGTTTCTCTAAACCCGCTAGACGCCTCCTCCCCCCCTTCATACATTAAGCGATGTACTTATTGTCAGCAAGCCACTTCTCCACGTCCGCCGCATCGCGGTCAACCCACGCGGCAAAACTCTTGATGACATCCAAGACCTGTCCCAACGACCTCTCGTACCCGTGCGTGTCCTTGTCGGCAAAGAACGCGGTGATGTCGTCATACGCCGCCGTCGACGAGAAGTTGTTCAGCGACACGCGCACGAACCGGTCGAGGATGACCATGTTGCCCGAGGTCGTCGAGTAGATGACGTCCCAGTACGTCTTGACGAACTCCCACATCGGCCAGCGCGCGCGGCCGTTCGACGCAAGCGAGGTCGCAAGGTAGTGGAGATCCTGGATAGCCACCTCGCCCGAGAAAAACAGGCCGAGCGAGCGCTTGATCAGCTCGGGGTTGGTGACCTTGCCCAGTGCTGCCAGCGCGATCTCCTTGCCGTCGACGGACGCGGACGACGAGACCTCTTTCAAGACGACGTCGTACGCGGCCAACGCGTCATCGTCCTCCTGGCTCAACACGATCGAGAAGACCGCCCGGCGCAGGTTCGGATGGATGGCGGTCTTGTCGCCGGCGGCATACGCCGCGAACTGCTTCTTGGCCTCGGCCACAATCTTGACGTCCCCGGCCCCGCCCGCCAACGAAATGGCGAGAGCGCGCAGCTGCACCGTCAAGAAGTCCTCGTCGCTGCCAAACTCCCACCCGAGCTTCTCGGCGATCGGCGAGAACAGCGCGCGGATGAACGCGTTCACGCCGTCCTGGACCGGCTTGGGCTGCTCGAACCAGGCGGATCGCAGGTTTGCAGCCATCTCCGCGATTGCCGACCACACGACGAAACTCGTCTCCTGCTCCTTCAGCCCGTCCATGACCGCAAGGATGCCGGACGTCGAGCCAAGCCCAGCGAGCGCCATCGCGCTCGCGTCGGAAAGCAGGCCGACCTTGTCCGTCACGGATAGCTTCTCCGCCGCGGCGCGGCCGAGCTTCGCGAGACGGTCCGGCGGGTAGTTCACGCGGTACACGCCCGTCTGGTTCTTGTTCAGCTTGTAGAAGTCGTCCGGGCCGAGGCCTGCAAGCACTGTCTCGCGCGACGAGAACGAGGACACGCCCGCGTAAGCGGACGCATTCTCGCCGTCGGTGAGGATCCCGAGTGGAATCCACCAGCTCGTCTCGTTTTCCTCAGCCGTCACGTCGCCCGACGCAAGGAACCGGTCCTGGCGCAGCGAAATGCCGGCCGGCGTTTCCGTGACCGTCACAACCGGAAAGCCGATCTTGGTGATCCAGTCATTCATGATCGCGGTCACGTCCACACCAGACTCCGCGCCCACCGCATCCCACAGATCCTTAGTCGTCGCGTTCCCGTATGCGTGCTTCTTCAGGTAGTTCGACACACCCTTCAAGAACGTCTTCACGCCCAAGTGGGACGAGATCATGCGGATTGAGGACGCACCCTTCAAGTACGAGATGGCATCAAAAATCTGGTCAATATCGAGACCCGACCGCACGGGGACCTCAATCGCATGCGACTGCCGGAGCGAATCGAGCTGGAGTGCACCCTGCAACGAGTCCGTCACAAACATGCCAAACACGTCCCAGTCGGGGTACAGGAAGTCGATTGCGAGCCAGCCGACCCAGGTGGCAAAGCCCTCGTTCAGCCAGAGCTCGTTCCACCACTCCATAGTGACGAGGTTGCCGAACCACTGGTGCGCAAGCTCGTGCGCGACAACGTAGGCCACGCGGTTCTTGTACTTTGCGTCGCTGGTCTCGGGATCAAACAGCAGCGCCGTGGTACGGTAAGTGATCAACCCCCAGTTTTCCATTGCGCCATGCGAAAACTCGTGCACGGCGAGAAGGTCAACCTTGGGCAGCACGTAGTCGATTTCAAAGACCTGTCCAGTTAGCCAACTCATTCGGCCATGTTTGATCAAAATGCGATCTCACCTCGGAGAAGTAATCCACGATCTTGTATGCGTTCTGCAGCGCAAATTCGCCTTGCTTTCCAAGGCCCTTTGTCGCGTAAACACGCACAGGAATCTTCTTGCCCTCGTAGAGCCGGTCCGTGAACGCCTCGACGTACTCGAAGTCGCCAATGGCCCATGCCAGCAAGTACGTGCTCATGATGGGCGTCGTCGCGAACGTGACGGTCTTCAGCTTCGTGCCGGCCACGCCGGCCTTCTTGCCGTCCTCGGGAACCTTGCTGGAAACCTCCGGCATGTTGCTGAGCGCGGTCCACTCCTCCGGCAGCGTGATCGAGAAGTCGAACGTCGCCTTCAGCGCGGGTTCGTCGAAGCACGGGAACGCCCGTCGCGCATCGGTGGCCTCGAACTGGGTCGAATACATGTGTGCGTCTTTGCCTTGAGCGTCAACGTATTTCGAGCGGTAAAAGCCGGCCATTTTGTTGTTCAAAAAGCCCGTGAACGACATCGTGATGCTGGCGCGCGCGGCCTCAGCCGGTAGCGGCTCCGCGAGAGTGAGCGTCACGATCTCGGCCACAGTGTCGGTCGCAATGTCGGCGACCTTGATGTCAGCCGAGGTCTTGGACAACTCCAAAGACACACTGGCCTCGAGAACCGAGACCTCGCGCACGTTCAGCTTGATCTCGCTGACGGACTCGAGCACGTCAACGTCGATCGTCACCGCGCCGGCATACGTGAACTCGGTGAAGTTCAGGCCGTAGATCGCGAGGGAGTAGTGGCGCGGGCGCACCGATGCGGGGAGGATCTCGCGGTCTGTCATTGTTGCAGCTGAGTATCAGGCGAGATACTTCGAGGGAATTGAGGGGGGCAGCAATTTATAAGTTGTACTTCTTCGCATTGTGCTTATCGTTTCTATTGTTGCCTGCACGTCATTCTCTTCACGTGACGCTACAAGGGCCTCTGTTTACGTTTTGCCGGATTGGACGCAATTGATCCTTGAATCTCCAACGCACACTCTCCCCACATCGTGGCATGCTCTCACTACCTTCGCTGCGTCCATCGGACGCAGACGCGCACGCCCTGTGGTACCGTCCAGCATCTCACCCACACGTATTGCGCCGTTCCGGGCGGCCGCGCTCGCGAATGCTTCCTGGTTCGTCCTCGTCCAATGCGGCCGCCGCCACAGCCGCCGGCCCAAGTACCCTCCTTTCCCGCGACGCTGAGGACGATGCCGATGCCGGCAGCGACGATGCAGTCGCATTCCTTGAGCGAGCCGAAAGAAGACACGTGCGCGAGATGGAAGCCGTCCGCATGTTTGGATACACATTCCTGCGTCCGCCAGGCTTCATGAAGACCGAGCAGGCGCTACTGGAGGAGCAGGTCATGTCGGATTCAGAGTCCGACGACAACGGACTGATGGAGAATCCGAACGGCGAGCTTGTCATGCTTGATGTGGAGGAAGAAGAAGACGAGGCCGAGCAAGATGAGGGCGAGGAAGACGGCGAGCAGGGTGAAGTTGAAGAGGATGAGGAGGACGAGGAGCAAGAGGGAGAGGAGTACGATGACGACGAAGACGACCTGGACCTGGATCTGGATCGCGAAGCACAAGAAGCCTTAGACGGCTGGCCACGGAGGCGGAGGCGGCGAACTCGTCCAACAAGCCAGGAAGAGGACGAGGATCTCGACGCGGATATTCCTGATGGCGATGCACTTGCGAATGCTTACAGCGACGAGGAGGAAGAGGAGCAGGAGGGCGATGAAGAAGAACAGGACGAGGAAGATTACGAAGACGGTTTTACAGCGAGTAGTATGGGCAGACCTCGCGATGCTGACGATGATTATGACATGGGCATGGAGTTTGACGAATAGTCAGCGGTGTTGTTTGTGTACAGTAGCATATGATGGCATTATTTATGAGTACTTTCACAATTATGCTCTGGTAAATGGTTTGCCAGTTTATATTGACGGTTCAAACAACAAGATATTTTGTAGTGAATATTGTATTAATCCCGGGCACATGCTGAGCTCAAGCCTACAACCTCCAATGGCATAATAACGCTTTTTTGATGAAGTCAATTATGTTCGAGGCAAATAATACCAAGTTGCTATACTGCCGATAGCACTTGCACTTTTAGACGGCAATAAAAATTTAATGATAGCTTGATCTGAATGCACGGACTGCGGAACTTAGTATCAGAGCAGCACCAAGTATGATGTGGGGTATGTGAATGGTGTTTGCCCTGCATTATGACTTCAATCCTCTCGTTGGTTGCCATTTCGATTTTATACTCTCTTTAGCATGCATAGATGAACTTTGTGTAATGAGTTAGTAGGGAATGATTAATCTACCAATGACACATGCACCAAAGTTGTAATAAAAAAATATGGAATTAGAAATTGAACTCTTGTTACCGAACTTCGAAAAGGGTAGAGTTGAAAGGAGGGGAAATCATTAGGAGAAATGCATGGCGAAGGGCGTGGCTGCCCCTGACTATTTCATTTTTGCCTATTAGCTTTATCCCCTGAAGTTTCTATATAGCATATCTCTTCTTTTTCATCGCCTTATCCTTCCAGCTGTCGGCAACGGCGAAAGCACTGCCACGGTGTGGATGCAAAACACGAACATGGGCAAGATAATCCATGCAGCCTTCTCCGTCGCCGACGGTGGCGTCAAAGCTGTACGGATGGCAGTTTTCCATCGATGGCGTCGCGGCCACATACTCCAAGATCCTTCTTGAAAACAGGCAAACTGTTCCCGACGGGGAACGTCGTCGACGTGCTCGAGCACTTGCCAGACGCCGTCAGTAACATCCACACCACCCTGACAGATGCCGCGAATCCGCCCATTTCGTCGGCGCAGCTGAGATCGGCATTGACGACTCCACAATCCTGCCGGCGGGCTTATGGCTCGGTCTCAATGGGCGTCACAAAAACACTTGACGAGGCCCGATGGCTCACCACGTCGATCCCCAAAATCTGCTTCGTCTCCACTGCGACCCTACACACTCGGCTCGACGGTCGCCCCTTGATCGAGTCGACCCTTGACATCGTTGTGCGTGCCATCTATGTCGGCCAACCACGCGGTCCCGATCACGGCCGCGCTTGCGGTCTAGGCGACGGCTACGCTACGCAGCGCGCCGCGCCGTAAACAAGAGCAACCGCAACACAGACAAAGTTGCTATGGGCCACGCCAGCGCGACCGTGGTGGTATGTGCGGAGGTGCATGTCACGGTGTTAGGACTGCGCCGAGACTATTTGAAAACCCCTGAATCAGCATTTAAGTGGTGTTTTTCACATGTCCGGAATTTTTTGAATGATTTAGCGTACGGACATCTTCGACGTTCCTTGCAAGAATCGTCTTAATTTGTAGTTACGTCATGTGTTATCGAGATGCAACGTCATCAGTCTGTGGGCTATGGCTCTTACAGAGAGGATCGTCCTCACAGCATTAGGAAGCTACCGCGACACACAATTTCCAAATACGCAACGCGGATGAAAGCAAAGCTTGCATTCAATTCCGATTTATAAAACGAATGACTTTAATGAGGACACCAATAAAAATACAAAACACAGAAAATGAGAGCACGCAGAAATAGAGACAGAATAAACAGACGAGAAAATAAGAGCACAGCTACCTTAGCACGAGCGGAGACCATTCACCAATACCAACACAAATATCCAGCGGAATCAAGTTCGGGTCGCCAACCAGCCAACACTGACCATCTGGCGATGGCCACTGCGGGGAATAGACCCTCCCTTGCTCCCAGTCAGTAAAAACAAATTCTCCAGTGGAATCAAGTTCGGGTCGCCAACCAGCCAACAGTGACCACCTGGCGATGGCCACTGCGGGGAATAAACCGTCCCTTGCTCCCAGCCAGTACAAACGAATTCTCCAGCGGAATCAAGTTCGGGTCGCCAACCAGCCAACACTGACCATCGCCAGATGGCCACTGCGGGGAATAGACCAAATTCTCAGCGGAATCACGTTCAGCATACCTCGCGATCGCAATTCTCGAGACGTTAATCATCGCCGTCATCCGCTTGGGTCAATACAACAAAAAATCAAGATCCCGT
>JAKTPS010000293.1:0-10629 GCA_030556275.1 Lipomyces sp. NRRL Y-27488 | reverse complement strand
GCCACAACCTGAACGTCAGTAGGCACCGTCGTTTGTTCAACGGCCATCAAGACCGTGGACAAAACGAGAAAAAGAACAAAGACACAAAAAATATACTTGATATGAAACTTACCACCCGCAACCTCAACACGCGCTGCGGCATACTCTGTCGCCGGAGCGTCGGCCAGGGCTCTAGCCGCGCGAGGCCGGCGCTTCACCGGCGCGAGGCTGTTCGCAAGCGTGTTCTCGAAAGCCACGGGATTTCGCAACACATTCGCACGCGTCGCGTGCTGATGCACCGGCGACGCCTGTGCGACTGCTGCCGCATCAACCAACAACGCCGGAAACCGCCTCACATTGGCGCGGGTCAGGTGCCCATGCACCGTGGCCCGCGTCGCTGCCTGCGTCTGATTAATCATTTTGAGTATATTTGTAAGAGAGCTAATAGTTTGAGAACAGTTGTAGAACACAATGAGTCAAGCTATTGGTGAGGGGAAAAAGAAAGAGAGAGAGAGAGAAAAGGCAGCAGCTGGGAAAGATATACTTGGCTGGGAAGTCCGGGTAATATGAAGTAAACAATCCGTGGTTGGCACGGCAATGACGTAATTTCAGCCGTGGTGTGTTTACAGTTTACCCGATCTTCATTGTCACGTGCACACGGGCGAACAAGCAACAGCCGTGACCGGAGCCACCATACTGGTCGCCAGGCCGGCAGCAGACACTGGCTCTGATGCCGGTGTGGGTCCGGCATAAATCTGGAAACATAGACAGCACGGGAGGGTCTCAGCCGGCGGAGAACATGAACAATGCTTGGTTCGGCAGCCCCCGCGATGGCGCTGCGATCGAATCCAATCACGAACTCGCTGACTTGTTGTTGCAACTTCGTGAGGAAACGAATTATTCTGCAAATTGAAGGTCTTGGATTTGCCGATGGTGTGTGCATGCAAACACAGACACCAGTCTCAAACTGCACTCGATTGTAGAGGCAGACTGATCGTCTTTTCTCTGCAGGAGCTCCCACCTATTATGACCGAGGATACTCAGGCGCTCTTAGTATCCATCTTGATATCTTTGGTCAACCTAATACTTTTTTCGACAGCTCTACTATGTACCAGGCACAGGTATGTACTAGGCGGTTAGCAAGCCATTCTCTGAACTCGAGGCTCTCATTCCGCGCCCAGAGCTGCGTGGCATCCCGCCGCGGAATCGCACGAGCGCTGGCTCGCAGACTCGCCGCGCCTGAAGGAACGGACTACATGGACAAGAGCGGCGAGCTCTGCCTCGACTCTTCGCCTGTGGAGTGCCGCTACATTGATCGATGCACAGTACAATGCGGTGGCAGCGGGGCTGCAATCCCAGTAGCCACGAGCAGCCTTGCGGGTTTGCATTTGTGCATCTTTTTGTCTTTTCTGATATTGTTGAGCAAAATATTTAGTTAGCACTTTCAAGGAATACAGTACAGAAACCGAACCACCCGCTTGACTGGGTACGATCTATTAGTTTTTGAACACATGCCCTCATCCTATCCAATCCGTTCTTAAAAACATCCGGCCAATTCTAACAATACACGAGACAGGTGGCCGGGTGATATCCTCGCCAACAAAACACGAAACACCAAAAAAAACAGAGCGGGCCAACCAAAAGAAAACCACGGCAAACTATTTAAAAAATCCCGAAAAGCAGTACGAACCGAGGCCAAAAACACGCAAAAAAAAAAAAGAAAAAGGATGACATTACATCTCCCCCACGTTTCCCGTCCATATGTGAACAGGGTGTCGCGGTGGCGCTGACAGGGACTACTGCACATTGCGCGACAGTGGGGAGGAGTGGAAGACGGGGGCTGAAAGGGGGCACAAGGCAGAACCAAAAAAAATCATGTATAAGTTATCCATAGAAATTTTCAATTTTGAAATAACAGGAACATGTGGAGAAAAAGACATTCAAAAAAGAAAAAAAGGAAACCCAAACACCGAAATGACATGAAGTACGAAGACAAAAATTCCTCGCACGGGATGTGACCCCGCGCGAGATGCAATCAAGAAAGCCGACGCCCAAACCAGGGAAGGCGGAGGCGACGGTATACGGGAGGAGGAAGGGACGGACGAGAAGGACCGGATTAGGCGGGGATATGCAATGGTGATGTCGTGATGTGAGGTGCAAAGAACGGCTTAGGCTGTTCCTGCGATGAGGCCCCCGGACTGGCCTCCGCCGCCGCGGTCGAGATGCACGGTGTGCTGGACCGCCATGCTGCTTGGTTTATGTGTCCGCTCGGCGGAGGCGGCAGAGGCATCGTCGTCGTCGCCGAAAACCTCGTCGTTGTACTCGTCGTCATCATCGTCATCAAAGTCGTCGTCCAGGCTGGCGTCGTCGTCCACACTGGTATCGTCGTCGTCCGTGTCGTCGTCCACGCTCGTGTCGTCGTAGGGGTCCACGGCAGCGCGCTCGTCCGCGACTTGCCGGTCTGCATCCGCGCCGGCATTTTCGACGTCATCCCTGGTGACCACTGGTCCGTCAGCTCGCGGCCGCGGCGGAGGCGGCGGCGGCCAGTAGTGGCGCGGCCGAGGCGGCACGGGCGGCGGCGCTCTGAACCGCTGGCCCGTGACGGCATTGACCGTGTACTTGACGCCGGGCAGGACCGCGTTCTTGACGCCCGGGATGACGGTGCTCTTGACGCCGGGGATGCTCATAACCGGCACGGACAGGATCGAGCCGATCGTGGACACGGACGACGTGAGCACCGTGCCGGCGGGCTGGATGTAGTGCATGCCGAGCACGGCTGCGGACTGGACCTGCTGGTACAGGTGGTTCCGGGCGGCCTTGAGCGGCGGCATCGGCGCGGCGATGGCGGCGGACGCGGCGGCCGCGAGATCGGCGTCCTCGTCCGCGGGCTTGCGGTGGTGGCCGCCGAGGTGGATGCTGTGGTGGAGCGGGCCGAGGTCGTCCTTGGTGAAGTACGGCGCGAGCCAGGGCACGCGCATGCAGCGCGCGACGAGCCGGGCGGTCGTGGCGGACACGGGCAGGAAGCAGGCGGACTGGGACGAGGTGCCGGCGAGCGTGCGCAGGAGCCTGACGAGCTCGGCTGGCTTGTAGTTTACCTGGCGGAGCTGGGTGTGGCGGAGGAGCGGGTCGAGCACGCGCAGGAACGTGTGGCGGAGGATGTCGGCGTCGTCGGGCAGGTCGTTGAGCTCGCGGATGAAGACGTCGGTGAGGACGCGGAGGTCGTTGAGGTAAAAGTAGTCGACCGTCTCGGTGGTCGAGAAGAGGTTGTAGAGCATCTTGAGGATGAGGAGCTGGAGGCAGGGCTCGCGCTCGCGGTTGAGGAGGATGATGATGTTTGTGCCAAAGGTCTTGTATGTGTTGCCCTTTTCGACGAGCACGGCGAGGACCTCGTTGCGGATGGAGGCCGGGGTTGTGGTATTGGGAGTATCTTGAAAGGTATCGTCGACCGGGGCGGCGGCGGCGGAGGCGGCACCGCGGACGAGCATATACTGCTCGTTGAGCACGAGGAGCACGCGGATGGCGGAGTAGCTGTATGGGTCGTTTTCGTAGTCCTCGTTGTCCTCGACGCAGGCAAAGAGGTACTCGACAAAGTCGGGCGAGACGGCGTCGAGGTCGGCGTGGCGGAGCCGCTGGATGCGGCACATCTCGTAGAGGAGCTCGAGGAAGCAGACGCGCAGGCGGCGGTCGTCCGCGCGGCGGTGGGTGAGCACGGCAATGACGGCGCTGCAGGCGGCCTGGTCCTCCATGAGCTCGAACGTGTCGACGTTGTCGCGGCCGTCGAGCAAGAGCACGATGCCGATGACGAGCAGGAAGGGAGTCGCGACGGGCGTCTTGCGCACGAGCGTGGCCACGAGCCGGCGGCGCACCTGGGCGCGGTGGCGGACAAACACGGCGCTCTCGAGGAACTTGTGGCAGCATCGGAGCAGGTCGTCGTCGGCGGCGAGGTAGTCGTCCATGTACATGGCGACGTAGCGCATGAACGCCTTGATCGCGAGCTCGACCCGGGCGGCGGAGTGGTCCTGACGGGCCAGCAGGCCGTCGAGCACGGACCAGAACTGGTCCTTCGACTCAAGCTGGTAGTCGACAAAGTCCATCGCGCATGCGCGGGCGGGGAGTCGCGAGGAGGAAGGGCGGAGGAGGGGAGGAGGGGAGGAGGGGGAAGAGTGGGAAAGAGGGACAAAGGGGGGGGCGAATGATTATGGGAGCTTATTGTTTTGTCAGAACAGGTCGGGGAGAGACGACCATTCGAAGCCGAATTGGGCAGCCCGGCCAGACATTTGCTTACCCCAACCCCGGATTTGCCCAATCAGGTTATATTGATTAGCTGATGCATTACAGGTTGATCTTGTATGGGTAATGGGATCTGCGAAGTGTCATGTGAGATGATGTAAAAATGATGGTTACCAATTGTCGTAATACAATGCAGAATAAAAAACAAATTGCTCCGATGTTCCAAATTATTTAACAAAAAACAGAAAAATCAAACGCCGTCCAAAACTATAGAAACAAAGAACTGAAAAAAAAAAACCAATTTTGATAAAAAGTTATGATAAAACATGATCTATATTATATGAAGTGACGGAAAATTTATGCCATTGCGGTCGTCGCTGTCCGCTGAGTGCCCCAGAACTTTGCGAGGAGGCCGGAGGCCTTGTTCCGCAGGACGCGCTTGTGAGGCACGGCGGCCTGCATGAGGTTGCGGTTGTGACTGTGGGCGGCGAGGCAGTCGGCGGACGCGTCCATGCCGGAGATGTATAGGTCGTCGTCGTCGTCGTCGCCGGTGGTGGCGGCGGTGGAACGGTCCTCGGGTGAGGGCAGGCACATGAGCGAGGACGCGGCAAAGGAGATGGAGGACGCGAGCGAGGACGAGGAGGAGGAGGTCGAGAGCGGCGGCATGCGGACGCGGTAGGCGGGCGAGAGCGGCGGGGTGGAGTAGTAGGACGAGGAGGACGACGGAGCCTGCGCGGGAGCAGCGCCGGGGGGCGACGAGGCCGAGGTCGGCGACGGGTATGGCCGGTAGTGGAGCTGGTGAGAGGAGCGGTGGTGGGGCACATCGTAGTAGAGCCGCTGGTGTGGGGGCAAGGCCGGCTGGCTGTGATGGTAGTGGGCGAGGAGCTTGCGGTCGCGCTCGCGCTCGCGTTCGCGTTCGCGCTCGCGTTCGCACTCGCGCACGAGGACCTCGCGGCGGCGGAGCTCGGCCTTGATGGGGGTGAGGAAAGGGGCAAAGTGGAGGAGGAGGTCGTCATGGGAGACTCTCAGGTCCCAGTCGAGGAGGAAGAGGAGCTGGCGCTCCATGAGGTTGACCTCGGCCAGGGAAAAGAGGCCGACGGTGTACTTTGTCCAGTGCTTGTTCTTGGGCGAGGAGTCGTTGAGGTTCTTGGCTGCGAGGATGAGGGCGGCGAGGAAGACGCGGTGGCAGGTGCAGGCGAGGCCGCGGGCCATGGCGGGCAGACGCGCGCGGAGACGGGAGAGGTAGACGAGGGTGGTCATGAGGGTCGGCGTCTGGACGTTTGAGCGGGTGACGAGGGTCGCGATGAAGGCGGTGAGGGAGGGCAGGCGGCGGGGAGATGAGGCTCCGTCGAGCCGGTGGCAGTCTTCGTCGTTGTCGTCCTCGGCGGGGGGCGTCGGCGGCGGGGAGGGCATGGCGGCGGCGGCGGCGGCGGAGGCGTCAGGATCGCAGCGGATGACGGTCTGGGTGGTCGAGACCAGGTACGCGATCATTTGGGGCGAGACGGGGGACGCGAGGAAGGCGTCGAGGGCGGCGCGGTCGATGTCGAGGGCCATTGCAGTGTGAGGTGGGAGCGATGATGCGAGCGACCGGAGCGACCAAAAACAAACAAGAAGACGAGGACGAGGAGGAGGAGGTGAACAACGGGGGCAGGAAAGGGGAACGAGACGGGACGAGACGAGACGGGGGGGTGGCCGGGATATATAAAAGCGGTCGAGACGAGGAGGTGTATGATCGAAGAAAGAACCCAGCCAAGTCAGGGGCTGGCTGAAGTGTGAACTCTGCTCCAAAGGAAAAAAAAAGCCCCACGCAAACGGCAAGGAGGCTGCACCGCCCGGCCCAAACCAAAAGGTGGCTGGCACCGTGGCGCGCCCACAGTGCCCGATCCGTCCGGGAAGCGGTCCTCTTCCGTCGTCCGCGTCTGCAGCGCACCGCGGAGCATGACCATGACGACTGCTGATTCTTCTTCTTTCCTTCTCCCCCCCCCCCCCCGCCCCGCGAAGGTCCACGCCGGAGACGGCCAGCCAGGCTTTCCCGCCAGCGACCCGCGAGGCTGGGCCTCTGGCCGCGACCAGCACCGGGCCGCGCCGTCGTTCGTGCGGCGCCCGCCCGGCCCCTGAGCCGCGCCGCGGTTCTTCTCTACGGTCGACCTCCTTGCGTCGACGGCAAGGGCTCTACATTCATACTGCTCAGACGCGTCGAGAACGCGTCCGCAAACGCGTCAACAAACACACTCCAACACTCCACAACTCCCCCAGCATGCCGTACGCACGCGCTGCCCCTTCGTTCAGGCGATGAGCGCGCCCACCTGCCTGGCGCCGGCGCTCGCGTGTGTTGTCCTGGGCCGGGCAGACAGAGGCCTCAGTCGGAGGGAGCCCCTCGCGTCTAGCCGCATTCCCCCCTGCCTTCCTAGCCTCTATCCCGTCGCACGACCAAAATTCCAGTCGACAACCGCAAGTGCCTCCCTCGAAGGGGCCCTGCCTTCCACGCCCCCTTCGCACAAATCACACACACGGACACCGTCCCGTTTGCCGTCGGCAGCGCCTGCCCGAGACTGCTCCCGAAGTCTCGGGTCCAGTCGCCTGTGCGACCTCTGCCTGCCTGCAGATCAGCAGCAGGGATGGGAACCACAGTAGTTAATTGCTTGCGAGTGACGACTCTCTCTCTCCCCTTCGCTGCCATCAATTAACATCCCTCCGCCTCCCCTTCCTCATCCTCTTTTTCACTGTGTGCCATGGAAATCAACCAGTGTTGCGCCTTCTCTTTGCCTGTTCCTTCTTTCCTATACGGCCGGCAAACCCGGCAGTCCCAAGCTGGGGCTGGCGTCGGCTGGATCAGCCCCTCCCTAACTGCCAAAAAAAAAACTCCCACTTTTTGTGTCATAACAAGCCAAACCACTCCTCCAAAAATTTAGAGTTTTCTTTTTTCTCTCTCTTCCCGGCCGTTCTGCTCTCGTGCAAGTCCGGGACATCACGACGTCCACGACGTCGCCACTGAGCACACACACACACATCACCGTCCTCTGCCCTCGGGGTGTGAGTCCCCATTACGACTACGAAGGCGACGACGACCGTGACCACCCCCCACCACCACCACTGCAATCTAATTTCGCAATGTCGTCTGCATCCACCACCACCACCACCACCTCCGCCGCCGCCGCCGCCGCCACCCTCACCCTCCCCGACGGCGGCGACGCCGTCCAGACCATCTACTACCTCTACGACGTCGCCGCCGGCCACGCCGCCGCCTCCAAGGACCTCCAGGTCGAGGCCTACGTCCGCATCCTGTCCTACTCCCGCCCCGAAGCCGACAAGCGCGCCCGCACCCTCGCCAACTCCTTCATCCCGGATCTGTTTGCCAACTTTGTCGATCACCCGGACGTCTCCTCCCGCGCGGTCGAGTCCATGATCGACTTTTGCGAGGACAAGGACGCAAAGGTCTGTTTCTCCGTCTCATCTCTCACCTAGTCCCCGCCCGGATCAGCCACACTCACACGCCCCGCCTCCCCAGCTCCGCATGGACACGATCCGCCGCCTGCCCCACCTCGCATCCAACTCGAAATCAAAGACCGACAAGGAGGTTCTCATCGACATCCTCATCCAGCTCCTCCAGGCCAAGGTCGCCCAGGAGCACGCGATCGTGCGCGCGTCGCTCGAGAAGGTCGCCGCAGACTTCCCCGAGATCACGTCCCGCCAGGTGTGGACGCTCGCCGGCACCGACGCCGAGCCGGTCCTGCAGGACATCGCGCTCGCCTGGCTCGCGGACGCGCCCGGCCGCGCCCTGCGCGCCGCCGCGCCGGTCGCGTTTGTGGCCGACGCCGTCGCGGCCGTCGCCCGCGTCTCCTCGCTTCCCGCGCTCGCCAAGATCGTGCCCGTCGTCACCGCCGCGCTCGCCGCGACCGCGAGTGCGAACCCAGACGACGCGGCCAGGAACGCGTCCGCCGTGCTCGAGGCAGTCGCGAGCAAGGCGCCCGCGCCGTTCGATGACTCCGCCGCGGCCGCCGTCGCGCCTTTTGCCGACATGCTCTCCGCCGCCGCCCTGCCGCTCCTCCAGCTCCACGGCGCGTCCGGCCCGCTCCTCAAGTTCCTCGCCACGACCGCCACGCCGGCCATGCTCGCCGGCAAACTCACAGCGTCAACCTCTACGACCTCGACCTCATCCACCGCGCTCCTCCTCCTCCTCCGCCTCGGCGTCGAGGCCTGCGCGGCCACCCCGGCAAGCCCCGAAATCGACATCTTCATCCCGAAACTAAAAGACCTCGTCATCTGGCAGGCCCGCACGCTCACCAACACCCACACCGCCACCTCTGCTGCTACTTCCACCGCCACCTCCTCCGCCACAACCACAACCACAACCACAACCACCTCACAGCCGCCGCACAGCAAACCGGACTGGCTCGTCCTTGAGCCGCTATGCATCGCGCTCTACATCGCCATCCGCCGCGTGCCCTCCTACCCGATCTCAACAGACGCCTCCACGGACCTCACCCCCGCCCTGCGCGCCATATGCTACGAGGCCCAGGTCGCCGTCCCGCAGCTGCGCAAGACCACCACGGCTACACCGCCTTCGCTGCCGAGCCCGACCGCGGACGACACTGCCGCCGCCGCGGCGGCGGACGCGGACAAGCTCCGGCTCGCCTGCGCCAACGTGCTCGAGGTCACGCGCGAGATGCTCAAGCTGCCCTCGCTCCGGCTCCAGACCCCGCCCGCGATCAAGTTCTCGTGGCGCGCGCGCGCCGCGGCGCCTGCTGCCGCCGTTCCTGCGCCGGGCAAGGAGAAGAAGGCGGCCGGCAAGCAGGGCAAGACAAAGCAGACCAAAGCCGCGAGCACTCCGACCGCCGCGAAGCAGCAGGGCAAGTCCGCCGTCGCGGCCGCCGAGACGAAGAACACCTCAACAAAGAAACGCAAGGCGGCAGGCGACAACGACAACCAGCGGCAACCGCAGCCCGCCAAATCCGCCGGCACCGCCACGACCACCACCAACAACAGCAACAACAGCGGGAAGCGAGCCAAGAGCCGGAACGGACGGCGGCATCGCTAATCGCTTTGTTTTTTCTAATTGTTCTTTTATTTACTATGTACAACTGCGTCGTCCTCTCTATTTGTTGAGAGTTGTATAATTATTCGTCTGTAATTAATTCTATGAGCCTTTTTTTCCATCTCACTTTGCCCGCTGCTTGCCACTGCCCCCATATGTGTTCATCGCCCGCGTAAGCACGTCCACGTGGAGCTTCATCTCCCGCCTGCGCGCGTCCGCCGCCATGAGCTCGCCGGCAGCGAGCAGCTGCGTGCGGCCGCCCGGCACTGACGCAAACACGGTCCCGTCCGGCACGACGCCGCCGGCGGGCACGGCCGCGCCGGCCGCGACGCGGCAGTTGCTGCCGACGCGGGCGCCGCGGCCGAGCGTCGCGCGCGCGCCGACGAGGGCGTGGTGGCCGACCGTGGTTTCGGGCCCGATCGTCGCGCCCGCGTCGACGTGCGTGTAGCTCCCGATCGCGGTCCTTGCTGCCCCGCCGCCGCCGCCGTCGATCTCGAGCGTGCACATGTCGGACAGGATCGTGTACTCGCCAATCTCGATCGCGTATTTGGCCGCCGGCGCTGCTGCTCCTCTTTGCGGACTGCCGCCGCCGCCGCCGCCGCCCGGTGCGGCCGACACACACAGCCGCGGACTCAGGACCGAGTGCGCACCAACGACGAGCACGAACGCGTCCGGCGCGACCGCGTCGTCGACCCGGATATGCTCCGACACAAGCGCGCTGTCGTGCGCGTCGAGACTGGCGGGCGAGATCATCGTAATGATAGCCAACAGCAGCGCGTCCGCAATGAGTTTGTTTTGCTCCCAATGCGCCTTCAATCTTTTCTCGTGTCCTTCATTTCAGTCCGGATGCAGTCTAAGAGGCACACATAATAGCTACCGCACGCTAACCGTGCTGTAGTATCGCTCGTCTTCCTTGGTTTGACTAGAGGAAGGACGGTGGGACTGTTGACGAGTCCGAAATTCTCGAGCCGGAAGTGGACGAATAAAGTGAACAACCAGATGATATATCCATAGTCAGCACGACGAGTCATGTCATGGTTTGTTTTTGGATCCAGTTCTTGGTTACCTACTTACGCAACCAGAAGAACGTGATCGGCTTACTCGTATGTATGACTACAAAGATAAAAATGGATGGAAATAGTGGATAAATAATACAAACACCGTGTAATGCATAACGCCATAAACATATAACACAACGCCAATAATAAAAACATAGAAATAGTGGATAAATAATACAAACACCGTATAATGCATAACGCCATAAACATATAACACAACGCCAATAATAAAAACATAATAGTACAATAACACGCCCGTGAACAAGCCAACCTGGCCGTCACTAAAATTTATAGGTATAGGTATATATGGCTGCACCTTCTCGATCC
>JAKTPS010000292.1:0-10641 GCA_030556275.1 Lipomyces sp. NRRL Y-27488 | reverse complement strand
CGGGTATTTATTATGCAGGCGGGGGGAGATGGGCAAGGGTGCATCAACAACCGGCTGGGGCGGTTTGTTAGCGTCTGGCAGGGCCAGGAAAAGTGGGCGACGGCGAGATCCCCCAAATTTCACAAGGGTCGTCCATCAACGCCATTAGACTTTTCTTGCCGCTCAACACGGAAACAAGTACACAACTATCCAGTCCGTTTGGCAACTACTTACCAGATATGGCCGGCCCATGATCCTCAATCCGGAAATTGTTATGTCATACTCATGGTAAGGTCCAGATGATGTCATCTGGCCAGTCTTACGTCACTCGACACCATTTCAACGAGTGTAACATTTAGTTGGCCAGTGTTGTCTTGGGCCGGGTCCATCATGAAACCGGCTTTTGAACCCTTTAACGCCACTGCGTGAGTTTACCAAATGTATGACAAAAACTTGATATATTTTGAAATTACGCCAACTCTGGCCCAAACTCGCACTTTCAAATTCCACTTCCAAGCGCAAACAAGCAAGCTCGAGTAGAACGTCTCCAAAAAAGCACTCAGATTGGTCGATATATTAAAATATACTCGATCTCGTCAGTTTGCCTTCCAATGCCATTTGACGAAGTATGCCAAAGCTGAGGCTTCATATTTAGCTCTCGAGAATGATGAGGATAGAATGCGGACTTCGCAATATTTTCTTACTGGTTTTCTAGCGAAACATCTTCAACGTATTTACTCATACCATTCATTGCTAGCTGCTCACAATCAAAGAATACTACTGCATACAAGAAAAAAGGAAAAGTATACGCGCGAATAATGACAAAACAAAATGCATTAGAAGTAATAGTCAATAAGAGTCTACGTCCCATTCTTCGTTTCTTGTGCGGGGCTTCTCTCGCACTTACTCACTTTGCCATTCTTTCTATTCGCTTAAACAATGACCATTCTTTCTTGAAATCCAGGCATAAAAGGTACATTGAAAAATTTGTTCACTTTAAGTCGCCGTATTATGAAATATTTTACAAGGCAGCGTCACCACATACACCTAAAAATACAAACCATCCTAGTGTACACTACTCGCTCCGACCCCGCTTTGCAAAACATGAAACTGAAAATAATGTATCAAATGTATGCCTCTGTACAGTTCACAACCGCGACAAAAAAAAGAGCAATATTAAGACTATCCTGCCCGCCAGTATTACTTCAGTGACTGAATGAAAGAATCCAGGTTGTACTCCTCCTCGTATTCCTTTTCGTCCCATAACTCCGCAAGTCCTTGTATAGCCGGACCACCGCGCTGGTCGCCTTTCTTTATGAGCTGTCCTTGCTCGTCAATCACGTCCTCGCCCGTAGCCGCGGTGGCAGCGGCGGCGGCCTCGGCCTTCTGCTGGGCCGCCGCGCCGTCGGAGTCGACGTTGAAGAGGTCGAGCAACTGGTCCGTGTCCATCGTCGCGAGGCCGCTGTTTTGCTGGTTCACGATCGTGCTCGCGATGTTGAGCTTGAACTTTTGCAGGCCCATGATTTTCTCCTCGACCGTGTTGCGCGTGATGAGCCGGTACACGTTCACGACCTTCTTCTGGCCGATCCGGTGGGCGCGGTCCATCGCCTGGAGGTCCTTCATCGGGTTCCAGTCGTGCTCGACGAAGATGACCGTATCCGCGCCCGTGAGGTTCAGGCCGAGGCCGCCGACGTGGGTCGTGAGCAGGAGCACGTCGATGGACGGGTCCGCATTGAACGTCTGCACGATGTCGTGCCGCTTGCGCGCGTCCGTGCTGCCGTCCAGGCGCATGTAGCTCACGCTCGGCAGCAGCTTCTTGAACACGTCGGTCTCGACGATGTCGAGCATCTCCTTGAGCTGGCAGAAGATCAGGGCCCGGTGCTGGGAAATCACGCCGCCCGAGAACTCGTCCGGGATCACGCCCGCGTCCTTGCCACCGCCGCCCGAGCTTGAAGGCGCGTCGGCCGCGCCGATGCCGCACTCGAGCAGCAGCGCGTACAGCGCGCTCAGCTTCGGCGCATTCGCAATGTCCCGCACGTCCTTCTTCTCCTGCGCGAACTGGCGCGTGACCTTCGCGTACTGCGGATGCTTCGGGTTCAGCACCAGACTCGGGTGGTCGCAGAGCTTGCGCATGTACTGCAGCGCCTGGAAAATGTGCTGTTTGCCTTCCTTGCCGCTGTCCGTGGCCGCCTCACCCTCGACCGTCTTCTTCTGCTTCTTTGCAAAGTCTTCGTACAGCTGCTTCTGCAAGTCCGACAGCTCGCAGTAGTAGTCTTGGATAATCTTCGGCGGCAAATCGGCCAACACGTCCTCCTTCAGCCGGCGCAACAAGAACGGCAGGACCTGCTTGTGCAGTGCCTCCAGCGCCAGTGCTCCGGCCTCTTGCTCTTTCGACGAGCTCTTGCTGTTTCGGCTCTGCCCGATTGGCTTTGCGAACCTGTCATTGAACACCTTCTCACTGCCAAGGAACCCAGGCATCAAGAAATCAAACAGAGACCAGAGCTCAAGAACGTTATTCTGAATAGGCGTGCCAGACAGTATAAGCCTGTGATCTGCCGGAATCTGCTTGACCGCCTTTGTCAGCTTGGAGTTGGCATTCTTGATAATGTGGCCCTCGTCGAGCACGCAGTAGTTCCAGCTCTGGCCACTGACAACCTCGACGTCGTTGCGGCAGATCTCATACGACGTGACAACGATATCCGCACCCGCCAGCTGGCCGCCCAGCCGAGACCGTTGGACGGGATTGCCGACGTAGACAACAACGTTCAAAAACGGAGCATACTGTCGCAATTCGTGTTCCCAGTGGCCAGTCAGCGTCGGCGGACAGACAATCAGCGAAGGCAGCCTCCGGGACTCCACGCTGGCCGTCTTGGCGTGCTCCTGCGCGCGCAAGTGGTGGTCGCTGGCAACGATACAGATGGTCTGAAGCGTCTTGCCAAGGCCCATGTCGTCGCACAGAATTCCATGCAGATGGTACTTGTTCAAGAACGCAAGCCAGTTCACACCTTCCTGCTGGTACTTGCGAAGATCGGCCTTGATGGCGACTGGAAGTGCAAATTCTTCTACCTTTGTGGGATCAAGCATCTGCGAAATGAATCTGCGCTCGCGATCACGGCCTTCCAGAAGCGATTGTGGTAGGCCAGGAGGATCGGGAATACCCGCCTAGACAAGATCTAGTTAGAATCATGCTAGTTATTAAAGTCAGCGTAATAAAGCATACCTCAAGCGGAACCAGCTTGATCACCTGCGCGAACGTGGTGGTAGCCAGCAGCCTGATATCGTGGTCCGAATCACTCATCCGGCCCAGAATCGGCACGATCAAAAACACCACGTAAGGCAAAATATCGTGGTCCATGACAGCGACCAAATGGTACACGCACTCGACAGCACCCTGTCGGCAGTGGAGGTCAAGAGCGTTGTTGAACATAGGCAAGAGGTTCTCGACCAGGAATGTCATGCCCTTCACCTTCATAACGCTGCAGATCGTGGCAAAACACTTTGCCGCAGCGTAGCGGAGGACAGAAAACGTCGACACCAACGCTGCACTGATCAACGAAAAGTACTCTGTGAATATGTCCAGCAGTCCATGGTCCAGCTTCGGAAGGAGCGCCCGGATGACAGACAGCTCGTCAACAATCTCCTGGCCAAAAGTGGACTCCGGACTTGTAATGTCGGCTGGCAGCGGCTCTTTCAACGCCAGCAGCTGACTGGTCATGCACTCCTTCAGCTTAGGCACCGTCGCAAACAATTCTGAACCAAACATGTCTGCCAGAATTTCAAGCGCTGTCTTGGCACCTCGTCGCTTCACGCGAGCCTTTTTCGCTTCCCGCTGGTAGGCAATCATGTCCTTTGGATCCCGCCTGTCTTCTTCCTTGTGCAGGGACAAAATGACGGTCTCCAACTTCTCGTTGTGATGAAACTCTGGAACCTCGGAAGTATCAACACACAAAAACGCACATAGATTCTTGATCATTTTGTCAGACGCGCCAGACTTCTTCGCGTCCGCGCACAGCTTCACCAGGAAAGCAACGGACGCAGCCGCCCTTGTTTGCAAATCAGCGTTGTCGTCCTCCTTTACGGATTCCATCAGACTTCGAATCACGGGATTCAATTTCTTCGGCAGCGACGCAAGAAGCGCGATGTAAGCACCCGCGACGGCAGCCGCGATCCGGATATTCCGCAGCTCCGTGGACTCCTTGGCATCTTCGATCGCAACGCGAAGACCCTCTTGCGCGACGCGAAGCGGGTCCGCCAACGCAAACCGGTACGAGGCTTGCGCGCTCTTCCGCATTTTCTCGACGTCGGGGCCCAAAGTCCGCTCTGCATCCGCAAGTGAGAATGCGTCGGGACCCGCGTCGGGCTCGCCCTTGACAACAATAGCGAGACGTGGGAGCTTATGCGAGGCGACGTGGCCGACCTCGCAAAACACGTTGATCACGGCCTGTGCCTGAGCGCGTACAACCTTGAGGTATGGAGTCACGTCCTGGTAGACAACATCTGTCCCAGCAGCATTCAAAATGTCGGACAACATCGGAATGAAGACGTTCTTCAAGTCCGACGGACCTGTGGCATGCTTGCCGTACTCCTCGAGAATAATAGCCGAGATCAATCGCGACGTCGAAAACTGCGGGCAGTTTGTGGCGGTGCCGATGTTCTGATAGAGAATATCGCGGAAGGTCATGACGCTGCCGACCGGCCACAGACTGAGGGCGAAGCCCATCGCCTTCGCACCGGCTATCTTCATTTTCATCATGGTCTCGAACCCGACAAGCTCGACGTCGCCAAGGAAGACGGGGCTGTCGATGTTGTGCGTGGCAACGTGGTCCACCTCGCGCTTCTCGGACCGGCGGCGGCGCTTCAGAGGCGGGCCATCGGTCGCAGCAGAACGGTTTCCGTTGCTGTGCGGCATGTTGCCGGGAGTCGCCGAGAAGGTAACACCGGACGGGCGAAGGAAAAGAGAGGTGTCCATGGGGTACGAATTGCGGTTCACGCCGATAGGTGTCATTAACAGACCGAAGAGTGGGTACACATGACCACTGAAAGTCTCTGCAAACTTGGTTTCACCAGACTTAGATAGCTTCCGCGCAAGGGCAATAAATACTTCCAGCGACAAGTCCAGAACAGCCTAAAACCCAGTTAGTTGCAATTCCGTCAACTAAAAAATGAGCAGAGCGACACAAGCGGACTTACCTCATTTTGCTCGACCAGAAGATTCTGATAAACAAGTCTTAAAGCTTTGCCGTCGACCCATTCAGCGCCTTCGTTGTCGATCTCCAGAAACGTGAGCAAGGCTCTCAAGACGGCCCGACGGACACTTGTGATGGAGTGCCGCAAGAATGGGTACAGCCGCGGCACGAGCATGCCAAAGGACATCATCGGGTCGTTCACGGCATTGACCCGCATCTGCTCCAGCACCTGCGGGAACGAGCACAGTTTTGCCAGAAGGTCCATGACACTGCCCGTGCTTGCGCTGAGATCGTCCTTGAGGTTGGCGAGGCACTCCCACACGATTTCGATGAGTTCGTCGACGGCTTGGGGACGCATGTCGACGAATTCAGACGCAATGGGGACTAAAGTAGCGGCGCTGACCGCGCGGACATCGTCATCTTGTTCGTTAAGACCGTGCATGACGCACTCGACGACGCCGTCCAAGAGTCCATTCTTGCCCTCGTCGATCAGCAAGAAATCTTTCCGGACGGCAACCAGGTACCGCAAACCGAGCATGCCGCCGTGACACGCCTCCCAGACGGGAAAGGACAAGTCGAACTTCGTCTGCATGACCATGTCATACAAGACCGAGTAGGTCTTCAACGCGGTATCTGCTTGCAGATGAAGCAACAACGCGCCGAGAGTCTGTGCGACCGACTCTCGGATGGGTGCAACCACCTGGTCGGATACGTAGTCGCCAAATCTGTCAAGAGCGAAGACGCAACATATCCGGCACGCAAGATCCTCTAGCCATACGCTGTTCAGCCTGTCGTTGTCTGCACGTGACTTGCCTTTGATTCTGCCGGCACCGGCACCGTGAACTCGAATGATCTCACGCAGGCCGGCAGCAGCGCCATGCCGCGTCTCCCATGCTTCGTCGAATAGATCCACCATGAGGAGCTCGGTGAGACCTTCAAATGGCCACACCTGACCTGCCGCAGTACTCTGCAGCGCGCTGGACGGGTTGATGGCCACCTTGTGCTCGACGACGACGCGATTTGACTGCGCCTGTGGGGTGACCGAGAAATAGTCCTGGGCTGGAGGCCCTTCTGCAGGAGTGGGAATGTCGGCGACTGAGATCTTGCGAGACGCCGTACTGGAAGATAGGTCCACGCTGCGGAGTCTAAATGGAAGGATAAGTGTAAGTCTTGTCAGTGGTCCGGAGAGATATGGGGTCATGACATGTACACACTGACTTGTTGTTGTGATTCTTTGCGTCGGCCTTTGCCTTCCGCTTTGCCATGGCGCGGACCCGAGAGCTCAGGCCGCCGTCCTCGGCAGGAGATTGCACGTCGGGCGACTTTGCAGGCTGGGCAAATGACGAGTTGCGGTGGAGCAAGTTGCCGACCGGCCGGGCGCCGTTGGTAGGCGTCTGCACGGAAAAGTCTGCGGCAGAGACGATGTCCTCGATGTACTCACCGCCCAGCCCGAGGCGGGAGGTGACATTTCTCTTCTGCAGCGCGAGACGCTCGGCCGGATCCAGATCCGCCAGGTTGAAGTCGTACTCGCGGCCGCCACTGCCGAGGAGCTTCTTGCCGTTCTTGAGCACGAGACCGATGTCGACGCTGGCAAACGAAAGCAGATCGTCGTCCTCGCCAACGGCGGTCTTGGGCGACACCCCGGCTTGCGGCGTGTCGTTTGTTACGAGCTTGGCCAGCTGGCGCTGCGGCCCCACGGCGTGCGAGTCCGCCGCGCCAGGCTCGGCCTTGATCAGTACGTGGGCGAGACTGGGCACCACGCCCGACGCGGACGCGTCCTCTTCGCGCTTGACTATGGAGGTTGCGTCCTCGTCGGACGCGTTCGGTTCCCATTTCTCTGCGTTGTCGGCAATGCCGCCGAGAGCGCGGGCGGCGGCGACACGGGTGTCCCACTTGGGCGAGCGCAGGTAGGGGAAGACCCGACCGAGGAGGTTGAAGAGCTCGTCCGGATGGGCCTTCTGCACGGCCGCGATCTGGTCGGCGGCGGTGTTGCGGACGAGCTGGGTGGAGCCGGTCTCGAGGAGGGAGACCAGCCGGTCAAGCCTGGATGGCGTGAGTGAGCGGAGGGGGGGGAGGGGAACAATTAGGAGCAGACGCGCGGATGACTCACCTTGACATGGCTGGACGGGACTTGACGAGGGCAGGCTGCCCGGGCGGACTGGGGGACTAGGAACGCATGCGGCGCGGCAGCGGCGTGACGCGCTGCCGGATCGGGTGGAGGGTAAACTGGGCGAAAACCCTTCACGCGTCGAGCACGTGACGAGGCGGGGGCGGCCGGCGTAAGTGAGCCTGCGTTTGCGGGGATGTGCGGGCAGGCCGGGTTCGGACCGCGCGGGCGGCGCGCGATGTTTATATAGGGCGGTGTTCGGGGGCCCCGGGCTTGCTTGCTCGCCGCTCCCGCCAGCGCAGCCGCCGCAGCCCGGCCCGTTCGGGCTTAGCGCAGGGGGCTGCCCAGCGCTGGGCTTCCTCGCTGGCAGCACGCCCTTACCCAATGCCCCTGTCCGGCCCCGGCCCTGGCACCTACCTCGTCAGCCATTTGCATCTCGAGCATCAATCATCATCACCGCCCTCCCGGTGACACTCATAGTAGAGCATAATGTATATATATTTACAAACCAATCTTCGCTCTACCGACCACCAACAAAACAAAACACACGGCGCGGCCATTGCAATATCAAAAATTAAACGCGAATAATAAAAAAAAAAAGAAGCCCAGTATGCCATTCCTCCTGTTTGTTCCCTTCACCAACCTCCGCCTCCGCCTCCGCCTCCGTCCGCCGTACACCACGCCTACTCCACCGTCACAGCTTTTGCAAGATTACGCGGAAAGTCCACATCAAAGCCCTTGCGCACCGCGAGCCAGTATGCCATAAGCTGCAAGGGGATCACGTTCAGCAGTCCCTGCAGGCAGTCGACGGTCGCGGGCACCTGCAGCGTCCGGTACGTCTTGTGCAGCTTTGACAACGCGCCCTCGCCCTTGTTGCAGATAATAATCGGATTGCCCGCCCGCGCAATTACCTGCTCCACCGCACTCATGACCTTGGGAAACAGCGAGTCGTGCGTGGCAAGGAAAATGATGGGAAGATTTTCGTCAACAAGCGCAATCACACCGTGTTTCAGCTCTCCGGCAAGAACGCCCTCCGAGTGCATGTACGAGATCTCCTTAATCTTCAGCGCGCCTTCCAGAGCGGTCGCGTGCTGGTATCCGCGGCCAAGCAGCAACAGCGACTTCTTGTTCATCAGATCGGTCTCGGCCATCTCCCGGATGGAGTCGTTCAACAAGAGCGCCTCCTCGACCTGCTTCGAAATCTTCGACAGACCGTCTATGATCGCCTCCCGGCGCACTCGCTTCGAGATCCGGTCGTCCGACAGCGACAGCGCCATCATGACAAGGGCCACGTACTGCGACGTGTAAGCCTTCGTGGACGCAACTCCAATTTCCGGCCCGGCATTAATGTGAACACCACAGTTCGTCTGTCGCGAAATGCTCGATCCGACGCTGTTCACGATACCCACCGTCAGCGCACCGCGCTCGGTGCAGTACTGCAGTGCCAGCATCGTGTCTGCCGTCTCGCCCGACTGGGAGACAAAAATGCACACGTCATCGCGAAACACGGGCGACCGGCGGTCGAGAAAGTCGGACGCCAGCTCAACCGCGATCGGAATCTCAGTCAGCTCCTCAAAGATCGCGCGGGTAGCCATGCACGAGTGATAAGACGTGCCGCAGGCAATCATGATTATCCTCCTGCACCGGCGAATCGTGTTCAAGTACGCCTTCAGTCCGCCCAACGTCACGGTCTTCTTTTCGAAATCAATACGGCCGCGCATTGTGTTCACGATCGAATCGGGCTGCTCGAAGATCTCCTTCTGCATAAAGTGATCGAAGCTGCCCTTCATGATCTCGTTCAGCTCCATCTCAAGTGTTTGGATCGAGCGGATCGTAGGCTGGCCCTCCTCTCTGCGCATGCGATGGATGTGCAGCTCGCCATCGTAAATATGGGCAATGTCGTCGTCCTCGAGGTACAGCACCTTCTTCGTGTGCTCAACGACCGCGGACGGATCCGACGCAAGGAAAAACTCGGCCTGCATCGGAATACCATCTTCAGACACGAACGCACGGGATTGCGATCGTCGAAGATGATCGCCGCCGGGAACAAGAAGAGAGTCGGATCGGCCGTTCAGGTTGGGCGACAACAAGCTAGACGCCGGCTCAACAGCGATGTCACCAAATTCAGGAAACTCGACGTCGACAAAATCGACTTTCAGTTTCTTCTCGGTCTTGACGCCAATAAGCAACGGCGATCCCTTTCGCGTAGCAATGACTTCTTTCGGGTAATGGATGGACTTCATCAAGAGGCCGTAGGATCCTTGCAGCTCAACAAGAACGAGTTTGGCGAGCTCGGTAAAGTCAAGGTCGCGATGTTTGTTCAAATCGTAAACGTACTTTGCCAGCTTCGCGATGCATTCCGTGTCAGTCTCGGTCTCAAACTTGTAGTTCTTGGATTCCAGAAGCGACTTGAGCTCGCGGTAGTTGGTGATGATTCCGTTGTGGACGATAACAAACTCATTATGCGGATCGGATCTGTGGGGGTGCGCGTTCAATGGCGACGGCTGGCCATGTGTGGCCCATCGCGTGTGGGCAATGCCGACGTGGGAGACGAACCTCTTGTCGTTGTCTGTGTGCGAGGACTCGTACAGCTTTCGCAGGGCGGCGACTTTGCCGACCTCCTTAAACAGCTGAACCTCGTTATACGCGTCACCGTCGATGGCAAGGCCTGCCGAGTCATAGCCTCTGTATTCGAGTCGTTGCAGGCCTAGGGAAATATATGTCAGTTCTGGGGGCGGGAGGCCAGTATAAGGATCGGCCGGAGTGCTGGAGGGTGTGCATACCGTCCAGAAGAGTGTTCACGATCTCGCCTCGGCTCTTCTCTACCAAGTAGTTGACGTAGCCGAAAATTCCGCTGTAGGTATTTCTGGTCAGCACAAGATCAACGCGTGATCACGGCCATGATCGAACAAGACTCCAGGCTGTTAAAGGATCTCGAGGAAGAGCGACACATACCACATGATGCAACAACGAGCGGTCCAAAAAAAAAAAAAAAAAAAAAAAAAGAGAAAGGGTTCAGAACAACCAAAAAGTCAGCAAGCACAAAGGCAAAGGAAGTTGCGATCCGAGAGCGGAAGAAGCGGGTTGGAAGTGGTAAACACGAACGAGCGAGAGCGTGACAAAATTAGAACGAGGACTGCACTTTTGCCCGTGCGTGTTCGCGCCAAACGGCAACCAAACCGCCAAAACGGGCGTTTTCTGCCGTTGTCGGGCCAACGCGCCCAAACGGGCGGTGTCTGCGCGTAGCAAATTCAGGTGCAAAAATGCTAGCAGTAGTCCACCGCGCACGTGGCCGGGCCGGGGGGGCGTCCTTGCCACCTATGGCATGCCAGGGTGAGGGTTGTGGGGGTACCCGGGCAGACGGTGGTG
>JAKTPS010000291.1:0-10732 GCA_030556275.1 Lipomyces sp. NRRL Y-27488 | reverse complement strand
GCCACAACCTGAACGTCAGTAGGCACCGTCGTTTGTTCAACGGCCATCAAGACCGAGGACAAAACGAGAAAAAGAACAAACACACAAAAAATATACTTCATATGAAACTTACCACCCGCAACCTCAAGACCCGCTGTAACATACTCTGCCGCCGGAGCGTCGGCCAGGGCCCTAGCCGCGCGAGGTCGGCGCTTCACCGGCGCGAGGCTGTTCGCAAGCGTGTGCTCAAAAGCCACGGGATTTCGCAACACATTCGCACGCGTCGCGTGCTGATGCACCGGCGACGCCTGTGCGACTGCTGCCGCATCAACCAACAACGCCGGAAACCGCCTCACATTGGCGCGGGTCAGGTGCCCATGCACAGTGGCCCGCGTCGCTGCTTGCGTCTGATTGATCATTTTGAGTATATTTTTAAGAGAGCTAATAGTTTGAGAACAGTTGTAGAACACAATGAGTCAAGCTATTGGTGAGGGGAAAAAGAAAGAGAGAGAGAGAGAAAAGGCAGCAGCTGGGAAAGATATACTTGGCTGGTGAAGTCCGGGTAATTTGAAGTAAACAATCCGTGGTTGGCACGGCAATGACGTAATTCCGGCAGCAGTGTGTTTACAGTTTGCCCGATCTGCACTGTCACGTGCACACGGGTGAACAAGCAACAGCCGTGACCGGAGCCACCATACTGGTCGCTAGGCCGGCAGCAGACACCGGCTCTGGAGTTGGTTGAAGTCCCGATTGAATCTTCAAAACGTGGACAAGATGCGATGGTCTGCCTGAACCAGAGGGGAAGAAGAACAAGGCTTGGCCTGGCAGCCTGCGCGACGTCGCTGCGATCGAGCGCTTTTTCAACATGGTCAGTAGACCATTCTTCCGCAAATCGGCATTATTTTATTTACACAGTAGTGTATGTTGAAGAGTACATACAATACACAAATATCAGTCTTTGAAATAGTACCTCCACGTTCAAATGATGGGTTCAAACGGCACTTCATGCTCCTAAAACCCCCCGCTACACACGGCCACCAATGTAAACATTCAAGAGAGAGTACTACAGCTACAGATATGCATTCATAACGCAGCAAGAGGATATCATCAAGCAGTCGGGGTTAGCGTCAGTTGGCCAGGCAGTTTTGACAATACGAACCAAGCCGAGAGGAGCAGACAGCAATCCTGAGAACACCGCGAAAGAAATCCCAATCATCTCTGACAGTCCAGACGCCAAAGATCAGTGATGCCGCGGACTTGAGCAGATGCATGACGCTAGCCCTTTCGAAGAATACGTCAAAGAAACTGAAAGGCGCGCCATAGGTTTCGCAGCATAAAGAAAGGCTGGAACTAGTCAGACAGCCGATAAAACGAATACAGCTCCATTCTAACCCACATAAAATCCAGGCAGGTTCTTATCAAGCGCCTTTAATGACGAAAAATATGCCGTGTTAAAGAAGAACGAGGGAGCGACCAGAAGCAACTGGACGTGCTGTTGTGTCCTGAACAAATGGGTCAACTGTGAACCGCAATTATGATGCATTCCCGCGTCAGGGTGTCGTCGATAGGTTCGCTGCGGCAGCTTGGAGCTAGTATCGCTTATAACAGGCATCATAGCTGGTCTGAGACGGGAGAATGAACAGAAAATCAAGTAAGAAGAATAAATTTACATAACAGTCCCGCGGTATCTACAATGCTATTATGATCGATATCTATGCTCCTGCGCCCATCCTTATGCCTATATAACACATTTCGCGTTTACACCTTCAGATTCATGGGAATTCCATAAAGGACAGGTGCTGCGCCATTCAAAAACTTCAAATTGCATACTTCCCTCGCTTCTGCAATTGCGTATCCTATGCCGATTTTTTTCCTCTTCGCGGCCCTCTGCTTTGATGTTTCGGGCATAGCGGTTGCACCAGATGCTCCGTCATATAGTCCCCAGCGATCCAAAACGTGATCCGAAAACTTGTCGATATCCTTATCCGTCACGTCCCACAAATTCGCAACTAGCATCGGACATCCGCCGATCAGGTAGTTCACTGGTGTACCCCATGGTTCAAATTCGCCCGAAGAATGCAATGCACCAGAACTGCATCCAAATAATAGTGTCGCTGCACAATTATCAAGCGCTCTGACTTGGGTAGCGCGAACATACTGCTCTGCGCCCCCGTGGCCAAAATACAGCACAATATCTTTTGCTGCCAGCATAGACTTCATCTCATCTTCGGTCGGTATTCTCGCTGTGATTTTGCGCCAGCCGTCTTCCGATGAATCATTCGTGCTCGAAGGCATAAATTCCAAGAGCTTTGGTTCAAATTGCGACTGTGTACTCGCCAAATCGCCGCTCGGATTCAGTATATACGCTCCTCGCTGTGCAGACAGTTCCATGCTTAGTAGATCGTGACTGTTTTCGTCAATCGTACCGGCAGCACCCTTCTCTGAGAATGATTCCGTTTTCGGTGAGTTCGTTTCCGGCTTCGTTCGCATCCTCAGCAGAATGTCACGCAGTGACCCCAATGATGGTACTCTGGACACCGATTGTCCGCGCAAGCACGGCATTGACTCCCATGGAAACATATGCACTGTCTTATCCAAAACAAGTACGACGTGCTCTATATTAGAGCTTTCATCGCTGCCAGTTGTCTTATCGCGTTCGATATCTTCAAAATACGCATGCAATATCTCCTGGATATCAACCACTATCTGATCCATATCGAGCTCGTCATAAGCATTGCATTCACCGTGAAATTGTAAAATATCAAGAACGAAATATATTAGGTCCTCGAGCATCTCCGCGTTGTCATTCGCCTCAGGATCACCGAGTCCAATGAAAAGCTCCAGTACGTGTGCGTCAATCTTAACTTCGGTAACCTTTGAGCGTGATGCTCCCTGTCGTGTCCGAACGACACGTCTTGTGGGTAAATGCTTTCGAAGAATAGCCATGAAAGATGTGTTGAATCGAGCTAACAGCTCTCTGTTTTGTGCATGCCCGCCAAAGATTCCTTTGAATCCTCCGAGCCAGCAGTATTCCAAATTGGCTAGTAAATCCTCCAATCTTGTATCCAGTGACCTCCGTTCTGCCCACCATTGTTGCTTTTCATGCTTTCCGATACCGCCCGGCTGCAGAACGAGTTTTCGAGATGCTTGCGCGGTCTGATTACTCTGGTTAATGATATCCTGGAGCTCAGTAGCTGCATCAGAAAAAGAAAAGGATTCCTCGTCTGCGTCTCGGCTGCAATGACGATTAAGCGGAAGTCGAACAAGTAGTGGGTTCTCGTGAGCCTGGAATCGCGACACGATTAAATCTCCGGAGTACTCGCAAACACTTATTGATATGGCCGCCCAATTAAGAGGAAGAATATCAACGTACTCCTCTTGAAAGAGATTCAGGTCAAACACATCTGTGTGCTCAAACCGGGTATCAAGGAGATCGTCTGTCGGAAACGAATGCTCGTCTGCAGCCGTGGCGTCTTTTGCTAGCGACAATCCCTTTGACAGTTCTATGGCACTTTAGTTAGTCTGAAAATGATCTCAGAAAAATAACGTGACTTCTTGACTCACCGAAAAAGTAGTTCGCAGCTGGGCACGATACATCATCCTTTGATGAAGAGCCAATCGCAGATTGTAAAAGAAGCACACGCCCCAAGTGATTTCCGACAATTCGTCTCTCACATGAAGATCCAACTTGTGATGTATGAAAATAGCTTTCGAGAATCAGTTGACGTGACTTTGCGAGTATGTTCTGAGCATTACTGAGCCCTTTTGTACCAGTCGTCGGAGTCCCTCTCGTTTTGCGTGTCGTTTTTGTCTGTTGCGACGAAGAGACATTTGCATGATTTCCATTCTTTGACCTTGTAGGCTTAGATTGGGTGGCAGCAACACTAGGAATAGAGATAGCCGAATCCTGTAAAATACCGAAAACTGGATCGCTCTGTAAAATAGAAGCTGCTAGTTCAAATTGATGCCTTGCTTCCACTGCATTTTGCATGGCCCAGTCATATGGGACAGCGTTACATGTGGCGGCTTGCTTCAATGTCAACTCTGCCTCCTCCCACATTTCGTGTTTGATCATTCGCACTGCCTTTTCGCGTAATATTGAGCCATGCTGCCTCCTAACTGTGACCATTTCTCGTAACGCAGTTTCCGACGCTGTTGTTGATGATTTGCTCGACGATTCTTTCTCGGTAGAGATTGAAAGTTGGGCAAGCATGTCCTCGAGTAAATCCTCTTCGGGCCCAAGTGCATTGAGCAGCGCCTGTTCTGCTGCATCATATCTCGCCAACTCCTCCTCGGGCGCATCCAATGATTTAAAATATCTTGACATGACACTCTCCACGAATGCTGTCTGTAAATGATTGTCGGTCCTAAAAGCACCATCCAGAACCGGCGCAAGTAGCTGCTCCGCTTTGTTGGTGTTGCCGGACCGGACATAAAAGTCCCCCAGCACAAGATCACGATACAGTAATAAATCGCTTAACGGACCCACTGATCCGGCAAGTTTTGACGTTTCCGTATAGTAAAATTCTGCCTCACGAACGAAGCCTTGGCGGTCATATAGAGTCGCAACTTGAGAATAGGCTCGAAGCAGGTGTAATACGATAGGCCATACGGAAGGTGAGGAGTATTGTACTTGGGCATCACTGGCAGTGGATCTTCGTTCCTCGCACAAAATAGCAACCTTGAGAGCCTTCACGCCAGTTTTTGCATACGCGAGAGCATGTTGAAACCGGCCCTATAAAAAATTAGCAACCACGCGACAGGTTCCCTTCAGGAAAGCAGAAACTTACATTCTCCATTAGTAGAAGGGATATCGTGTAGAAGACCTTTCCCAGCATGGCTGGGTTGAGAACTTTCGTATTCGTCTGATCCGGAGCGCCTTCTGTAGCATGCTTTTGATTGGCTTGTGTCTGAGTCTGTAAGTGATGCAATGACAGCAGTTTATCCTTAGCCTTCAACAAGTTTCCCGTGGCTATGTAATATTCGATTTCAACAAGATGCAATTCCATTCTGTTGACTACAGTTACACCAGGATCTCTTGCAACCATGTGAGCCTCTCGAAGTAATGCTGCTGTTTTTCCGGTATTTCCCTGTCGTAGCAGCACATAGCTGAGAGAAACCAGGGAAGTTAGAGACATTTGTGAATCGGAATTCCCCAGCACTTTCCGCATCGCTAGAAGAATAGAAATTGATGATTTGCAGTCTCCGTTGAGATCCAAGAGATCCGAAAGTAATTCTGAAAGGAAATGCAGAATCAGTACACAACACGAAGCAAATTTGTCAGTAGAGATCTTACTTAGATTGCAAAGTAAAGTGTCGAAGTCAATAATAACATTCTCCAATAATTCGTTCGAGTTAATAAGACCAGGCCAAATATTGACGGAGCACGACAGCATAGACGGCTTGAAAGTTTTCAGCTGAAACTCCAAAGTTGCAATGTATAATGAGTAAGAGGCCATAATGTCGTCCACAAATCTTTGAAGACCACAGTCGTTTCCAAAGTCCCGACTTTGCAAGCAATCCTTCATCTGCCGCGCCGAATATATCGCATCTTCCTTATTTTCCTGCGCCACTGCGAATGGCAAAACGATCAAACTCGATCTATAATGTATCTCAGTAATTTCTCTTCGTCTCAGTTCAGTGAATGATTATATACCTCGCAACGCGAATCGGATATGACTCCTGATATAGCTCTTTAATTTGGATGACTATACTTTGAATAACTGAACGAAGAGGGTCTCTTCTTGTTGAAATTAGTATTTTGACGATCCATTCTAAAATAATTCCTCGAGTCGGCACACAAAGCGACTCGAATGTGAGAGAGACTGTTCGTCCGCTCCGTGCGACTTGAGCTGTTGCATTGGCTAGCAATGTTACTGCTCGCCCAATGGTTGGGTATTTAGATGCAATACGATTCAAGCTTTCCTTGTCTGAGAGATTCGAGATTTCCGCATCATAGTTCGCGGCCAGTACCACAATCAGCTCGCTAAACACATCGACTGCTTCTTGCATTTTCTGTAACTCAGTATAAGCCATAGCCAATCGCTCTATCTTTTTAGACAATATCAAGGTTTGTTCTCGAACTATTGACGGTTGATCGTGGCCGGCAATGGACTTGCGGTGGTATCTGATGGAGAGTCGCCAAGGAACAAGTGCTTCTTCCTTGCTCGAGCCTTTCCATAGAGCCACTCCATAGTTATAGCAAGCGTTGGCAGTATACATTCCAGCTTTCGAGTCTTGAAGAAGCACGGAAACTTCGCCACACTTTTGAAGCGTCGATGTAACCGCCTGTATGCTGGTACTTTCGTCGATCTGCATAATCGATTTTAAAAAGGCGAGGCAATTCTCCAAAATCCTTCCCGCAGCTTTCTTGAAAACGACGCTCGGAACCTGAGGCTGTGTCAGAAAAAAGGAGTCGCGAAGGAAGAATAATGCTTCCTTACCTGCGCTTTGTAGTACAGTACGAAATCCAATAGCGAAAGGACAAAATCCCTGCTTTCGTCACCAAGAACATTGTATGCTGTTCTCCGTAGAAGGTCGACATCAAGAAGCATGCGCTCAAATTCATCCTGAACTAATGGAACATCGAGCATAACCCGAGACAAGAATTCAGCCGGAGGAGCAATTACTCGTTTTGACTCTACCACAGTCCGAGTATGCGCAATGTAATGCACAGTACGATTGAACATGCTAATTCCAAACTTCGCTTGTTGAAGTTGTTGTAGTTGTCGTTGTTTGCCTGACGGCGGAGCAATGAGAGAACGACGAGTCTTCACTCCCGTCTGGACGAGTTGGTAAGTACGGCATATTAATCACAATAAAATTGCCACAATACTGTACCTCAATCGCCATTCTGTCTTTTTCTTATATGGACGTTACGGTGTCGGTTATCGAATCTGAAGTCTGCCCACTATAATCATGACTGGATTTCAGCGCGTCTGGAGCGAGAGATCTCGAAGTAGAAGCTGAATGCTCTGAAGCCAGCTAATGCCAAAACAAAAACCGCAAATAGTAAAAGAAAGGACAGGAGATCGGCAGAGGTAAGTTAAGGATTTCAAACCAAAGGGGCCGATTGACAATTCGACAGCGATGAATGGGAGCGATTGGGACCAGCCGTAAATATTTACTAAGCGACTAACCCTGGCGTCGGTTGCCATGGTACCGGAGCCGCACGGGAGCGCAATGTAATTTCGAGCAGTCACAAAGTCAGTGCAGAAGTTCTATAAGAAAGATATGGCATCGCGGCGGCAAACACGAGGTGATTACATTGAAACAGTATTTACATCGTTTACTTTTACTGTATATGTGCGAGTTTACTAACTCAGGTATAAAGGAATCTGGCAACAGAATATCAAGAAAGGCCGTGATCCTTGGATCGCAACATATCCTCTTGGGCGGTCTAACCACTATCCTGCCCGATTGCGTCGTGCGTGGAGACCTCCACCGGCCGTCTTCGTCTTCTCAGCACTCAAGCGGTGTAGCCTCAGCAGCAGTCAGCATTGGCAGGTACACGTTCTTAGAGAGAGGGGTATTGATCCGACCGCCGTTCAAATGGTACAACGGGTAGGACCGCCCATTAAGCATATGGCGTGGTAGAGCAAGCTGACGGCTAATTTGGAAATTACAGATCGCTTGTGTATTACCCGCTGAAGATAGGAAGCTTCGTTTCGATAGGGGAAAATAGTATTGTCGAATGCGCCGTGATTGGCTCGCATGTTCGCATCGGCAAAGACTGTGTGATTGGTAAATTCGCGATCGTCAAAGACTGCGTGATGATCCTGGATGGCGCAGTGGTGCCCTCCACGGCTGTGATCCCGTCATTTTCCATAGTTCGCGGAAATCCTGCTACGGTGGTGGGAGAGCTAGCTGAGTCTTCAAGCGAGGTTTTCGAGCGACGGGCACGGCAGGTGCATGCGCTTCACGGCCAATCGCTCTCTGGAATGACAATCGACGAAATAAAGAAATCTGTATTCGACGATGAAGTTGACGATGAAGTTGACATGTAGCGGTATTGGAGGTGACCACTTTCTGGCACTATGCATTGGAGCGGCGTTTCTGGGAATGTCTGAACAATTTAACGGTATTATCATTACAGTAGACCTCTATTACAAAATATGCAAGCTAGGCTAACGGCCGGTGCCTGCTGGAATCACAATAGATTTATATTATATGTGTTAAATAGCCCGTGCTCAACTTCTCCTTCTCCACTATTAAGCTGTGTAGGCTTTTGTTATGTATATACTCCGCAACCCGGTTCCGGCTCCATGTTTTCTTTCTGATGATGCATTTTCTTGGTGAATGAATTAACATTATACATAGGTTGGCATGTTTATTCGCCAAATAATCTCCGAACTCTTCGCAGAACACTATCCTTCTCGGGATCTTCAGGAAATGAATATGGGTTAGTGCGTCCAATTTGACAATACCGAAAAAGAGGACAATGACGTACCGTAAGGGTGATCCTTCGAAGGAATTTCTAAAACGGCCGGGAAGGCATTGGTGTAGCTGTCCAGCTTGTATCGGATTTTTTCAGCAATCTGCCAACGGTGACCTCCAGTTAGCTGATGGTCCCACAATCTGGCAGGCAATTGGATGGCAATTACGGACGCAAAGCGTCCAATTTGACAAACAAGCAAAAGAAGGTACGTACATGCTGGTTGATGAGCAAGACGGCGATATCTTTGCGGCCGGAAGTGAAGTCGTCGAAGGCATTCTCGATGTCGTCGACCGACGACTTGTTGTCGGCAACCATGAAGTTCTTTTTCTTGTCCTCGGTGAGATGGCCGATACCGGCGAGGAGGAGGCCGGTGACGGTGTCCTCGTCGCCTATGACGGCAATGAACGAACGATTTGTCGCGGTCTGTGCCATTGCGGGGCTGAGGACGGAGAGGTGCACAGGGGAGGAGACCGAGGACGAGGCAGGCAGCAGCTGGCTGGATAAGGCCGGACGAGAAGTTTGGGCTAATCAAGTCAATCTACGACCGCATTGGGCGGGCCCTGACCCTGGCGGCACAAGGCCCTTGTTTGTGCTTGTCTGTCAGCGCGGCGAAGACCGCTTATCGGGCACGGCCTAAGGGCAAGGGCCCGTTCCCGAACTCCAGCCCTGTTTTGGTGCCCGCCACTCGCACTCGCCCATCACGACTTCTTCCGCTCCGCCTGCACCCCCCCCTCCCCCTCACCACCACCCCATTGTCAGTCACCGTTCCCGTCTCGTTCCACGTCGTCCGCCGCCATGAAGTTTGCATTTGCCGCTGTCCTGTTCGCTGCCGCCGCCTCCGCGCTCTCCGTGCAGCAGGCCCCGCTGCCGTTCGACAGCGACATCAGCGTCCTTGCCCAAGCACCCACCAAGCCCGTTCCCGGACACTCTCCCATTCTTGTCTGCGATCTGGACGCATCTCAGCTCCTCGAAATTACCTACCTCAAGATCGACCCCAACCCGCCTGTCAAGGGCGAGGAGCTCTACATCGAGGGCGAGGGTTTCCTTGCCGAGCCCATCGTCGACGGTGCGTTCGTCGAGGTCGAGGTTCGCTACGGCTTCATCCGTCTCGTCAAGGAGACCATCGATCTTTGCGAGCAGCTCGAGAAGGCCGACCGTGCTTGCCCACTAGAGAAGGGTGTCATCAAGTTCTCCAAGAGCGTCGAGCTTCCCGGCGAGATCCCGCCCGGCAAGTACAATGTCATCGCTCGTGCTTACAAGGCGGACTTCACCGAAATCACCTGCCTCACTGCCTCCGTTGAGTTTTCCCGTTCTTAAACTTCTCACGCGGTTTCGTCGCCCACGTTCTTATTATTGTCTAACGCCCGATATGGATGAACTCTCAAATCGAGTTCATGAATACATTGCGGAGGGAAAGGAGTACTACGGTTATTTTTGAAATAGTGTTTCTCTTGTTTAAATGCGCGGTTTTGTTGTTCTTTCTCCCTTTTTCTCTTCTTCTTTTTTTCACATTGTTGGCGATGGTTGTGGTTTGGTCTTACTAGTTTGAAGCAGGTATATGGATTGCGTAACTAATGTCTCCTTTTTATTGCATCGAACAATCATAATTTATTTAAACTACAAGACAAATGGTTTATGTTCTCTTATTCTTTAACGAAGTTTGATCTTTGATCTTTTTATGACACATACAAAATGATGATTGCAGACTTTTGGCGAGGCCAGGTGCATGCGAACCTCTTGTTGATTCAGATGAGCTAGTGCAGTCCGGACAATGATTGACCTGTTGCGATGATGGCCGGTCGGGTGCTCAGCTGTAGAGTCGCGCCTCCATTTTCGGTCCAGGGTTGCCAGGTTTGTGCACTGCTGAAGAATGTTGTCCATTATGTGAGAGTGTTGCAATACCTGAAAATGCCAGTACAACGCAAAAATCATTTGCAGAATGACCGAACATGGCATTCATATTAGCAAATGTAACTCTAGCTGCTGGTTTGTATGATTTTGTATTTCAAGAAGGATGGACTTTTCTTTCTCCAGCCAAAAGCAACATAACGACGAACGAGCAAGACTACCACAAGGAGCCAAATTTGCTGCTCGGTATGTTGTGTACTGTACAATACATACGCATATGACACAACATACATACTTCTGTACAAGTTTGCCATATGGAATAATGGTTCTGTTCGAGAGCGAATAAAGTTCGGTCATGTTTCCCGGTCCGGACTAGCGCATGATCACGCAAGCCGGACGCAACAGTCACAAGATGTAAGGGATCCGTGATCCCTACACGACTCCCTTACGCTTACTACTATACTTTGC